>JANAVB010009800.1:5181468-5302544 GCA_029216955.1 Iris pallida
GTAATGCCTTTGGACTAACCAACGCACCCGCAGTATTCATGGATTTAATGAACCGCATCTTTCTGCCGTACTTGGATAAATTTGTGGTGGTGTTCATAGATGACATTCTTGTCTATTCCAGCAGTGAAGAGGAGCATGAGAAACATCTTAGGACTGTCTTGCAGACATTGAGGGAGCATCAACTTTATGCGAAGCTCGACAAGTGTGAATTCTGGTTAGATCACATTTCGTTCCTGGGGCATGTAATTTCTGGGGCAGGAGTGTCAGTGGATCCGAAGAAGATGAGGCCGTAGAGCATTGGCCAGTCCCGAGAACGGTTGCAGAAGTGCGAAGTTTCTTGGGATTAGCTGGTTACTACAGAAGGTTCGTGGCGGACTTTGCCAAGATCTCTGCGCCCTTAACGCGTTTGACGCACAAGGACGTGGAGTTTGTTTGGTCAGCTAGCTGTCAGGCATCATTTGAAGAATTAAAGAGAGGTTGATCTCAGCCCCGATCTTGACGCTTCCGGTAGGAGCGGGAGGCTTTACAGTATATTGTGACGCATCTGGGAAGGGTCTTGGATGTGTATTGATGCAGCATGGAAAGGTGATAGCATATGCGTCTCGGCAGCTTCGAGACCATGAGAAGAATTACCCGACTCACGATTTGGAGTTAGCAGCTGTGGTTTTTCACTCAAGTTGTGGAGGCATTATTTGTACGGGGATCGGGTAGAGATTACTGATCATAAGAGTTTGAAATACGTATTCACGCAACGAGATTTGAATGAGGCAAAGAAGATGGTTAGAACTGCTGAAGGATTTTGATTTAGATCTTCAGTATCATCCAGGCAAGGCGAATATAGTTGCAGATGCACTGAGTAGGAGAAACAGTGCCTTTATCCTGACCTCGCAGAAGCATATTTTAGAAGACCTTCAGAGTATGGGAATCGAAGTAGTTTTGCCAGGGGATATAGGAAGAATGACCAGTATGCAGATTCAGTCAACCTTAGTAGAGAGGATAAGGGCAGCACAAGCAGGAGATCCACAGATTCAGAAGTTGCGGTCGGAGTGTGAATCAGGCCGTAGGAAGGAGTTAGTGATTCATGAAGATGGTACGCTCAGGTTTGGAAACAGACTCTGTGTACCGAGTGGAGACCTTCGGCAAGAAGTTATGTCCGAAGCTCATAGTTCTATTTACTCCATTCATCCAGGAGGAACGAAGATGTATCGAGATATCAGGCAGTTCTTTTGGTGGAATGGCATGAAAAGAGAGATAGCGAGATTTGTATCCAAGTGTCTGGTATGTCAGCAGGTGAAAGCCGAGCATAGAGACCAGCAGGGTTGCTCAGCCGCTTCCTATCCCAGAATGGAAATGGGAGCACATCACGATGGATTTGTGACCGGTTTACCTAGATCCCGGCTGGCAAGAATGCAGTCTGGGTAATAGTAGATCGACTCACGAAGGTCGCTCATTTCCTTCCCTTCCGAGTTGGACAGACTACTGAGCAGTTAGCAGAAATGTACATGAAGCAGATAGTAAGGCAGCACGGTGTTCCAGTTAGTATAGTATCAGATCGGGATACGCGGTTTACTTCCCATTTTGGCGAGCTTACACCAAAGTTGGGAACCAAGTTAAGATTCAGTACTGCTTATCATCCACAAACTGACGGGCAATCAGAAAGAACCATTCAGACGTTAGAAGATATGCTACGGGCATGTACCTTGGATTTTGGCGGATCTTGGGAGGATCACCTTCATCTAGTGGAGTTCTCCTATACAACAGCTATCAGGCTAGCATTCAGATGGCCCCGTTCGAAGCATTGTACGGAAGGAAGTGCAGGTCCCCTTTGGCATGGGACGACGTTGGAGAACGAATTGTTGGGACCAGAGATGATCACACAGACTGTGGAGATAGTTAAGTTGGTCAGAGAGCGCCTTCGAGTTGCGCAGGACCGACATCGTCATTGGGCAGATCAGCATCGTAGGCCTCTAGAGTTCAGAGTGGCGACCAAGTGTTTCTGCGATTTCACCTACTCGGGGTATCATCAGATTTGGAACCCGAGGAAAGCTTAGTCCAAGATACGTTGGTCCTTTTAAGATTCTCGCTCGGGTAGGCGATGTGGCTTATCGACTTGCCCTTCCGCTTCGTTAACTGGCATACATGATGTGTTTCATGTGTCCCAGTTACGTGGGTATGTCCCGGATCCGAGTCATGTCCTCGATCATTCTGAGTTAGTCGTTGGTACCGACCTAACTTACGAGGAACAACCCGTATCTATTTTAGACCGGCGAGAGAAGGTACTCAAGAATCGGACGATCAGCCTTGTCCGTGTTTCTTGGAACCATCACTCTCCGGGAGAGTCAACCTGGGAGCGCGAGGACGAGATCAGATCTCGGTATCCGCATTTGTTTGACTGATAAGGTATATTTTTGCACCTTATTGACACGATTCCATGCTTATCTGCACCTGCTTGTTTTACCTTGTGATGTATGATAATAACTGCTATGATAGTTAACTTGTATATGATTTGCCTTGCTTGCCCTGATTTCACTATCCTGTCTTGGCTGGAATTCCGAGGACGAATTTTTCTAAGAAGGGTAGAGATGTCACTCCCGATCCTGGAATACGTATTTTAATACGTAAACCGATAAGTATTACCTTGTATTATACTGTATTTATATGCTGTATTTCTTCATGTATTTCCAAAATATTCGAAAAAATATTATTTCGTAATTTATTTCTGCATTTGGGCCTACAGTTTTGGCTCATTTGGGAACCTATTCTTGGTTCACCTTGGTTCATCATGAACCCATGGGTTCAAGATTCTATATAATAACTCAACTCATTCTCTCTCCTCTCATTTATTTTCTCTCATTTACTTTCCTCCACCAAGGCAAGTACCAACTTGCTCAAGAGATGGATCCATAAATGTTGTTGATGTTTTCTTACAAAATTATTTGTCAAAATATGTTCTTCTCCTTATTCTATACTAGTTTAGAACTTGAAGTTTTCCATTTTGAAGCTTTAATCTTTGTAGATCTAGGTTTTAACCATTTTCGGATTTTCTTGGTTTTGATCTAGCAAACTTCATTATTTTTAAGTTTATGGTTCCATGTTGTAGAGAATTTTGTTCTACCCCATTTTGACCTAAGGAAGTTCCGATTTGGGCTCCGGATGAAGGTTTTGTGTAGTTTGGAAGCCATGGTTGCTTGGCTCCTCTTCTCGGACAAGTGGAGAAGAAGAGCAGTACTTGACCGCATGAATCTTCATGCGGCAAGTCTCTGGCCGCATGGCCTTCCAGCCGCATGAAACTCGTTCGAGCTCAGCCGCATGGAAAGTCCTTCCTAGCCGCATAAGACTTGCTTGAGTACTTGACCGCATGAATCTTCATGCGGCAAGTAATTGAGCCGCATAGCCTTGTTCAGACTCAGCCGCATGAGCCCCTGTCGCATGGACTTCATGCGGCTAGCCTTCGCAGCCGCATGAGTTCTTTTGCACCCAGCCGCATATGCGCCACTGTTTTGGGCCGCATAAAGCTCATCCATCATCCAGCCGCATATGTATCGCCCATGCTCAGCCGCATAAGGGCTTCGTCTGATCCTAGCCGCATATGCTGTTGAACCTCGGCCGCCTGGCGAT
This sequence comes from Iris pallida, assembly GCA_029216955.1. Lineage (NCBI taxonomy): Eukaryota > Viridiplantae > Streptophyta > Magnoliopsida > Asparagales > Iridaceae > Iris > Iris pallida. Next base: position 5,185,087 of record JANAVB010009800.1, read on the forward strand.
TGCTCCCTTCGCAGCCGCATACGCTGACACCCCTTCGTCCGCATGAACCCGACCTTCCAGCCGCATGCGCCTTGGGGCTCTCTGAGCCGCAATGAGCGTGTAGTCCCCAGCCGCATGAACCAGTATTGACCCGGCCGTATGGACTCACTCCCCTTGGGCCGCATGGACTTTTGTGCCCTATATTGTTACCTTATTATTATTATTATTATTATTATTATTATTATTATTATTATTATTATTATTATTATTATTATATATATATATATATATATATATATATATATATATATATATTATATGCCCATTTTATATCCTTACGCCTTTTGTCCCGAGCATGATATGAGCACTAATGTGACCCCGGAGAACAAAGTGTTCCTACCTGATACATGTACATGAATGTCCCAGTTCTTGTTCATGCTCGACAAAAGACTCGTAACTCCACGTGGCGTATTTGCAATGATGTATTACACTAAGGAGGGTAGAACATGTTGACATACTGATTGACATGGATCCTCTTTAGGGTACTCGTACTAAAGTACGATTTTAGGAGGATAATCATGCAGGCCACAGCATGTAGTCCAAGATTTCACCTAGGGTTAAACTAGGCAACTAAATATACTAGATGCATGGGGAGGGCAAAATCCCGAGATCGTGTTACACCAACCGCCTTGAGATGCTGTCTTGACGCGCCGGCTGGTCTCCACGGATACTGTGTCATCTGCAACGAGTGGATGACTGTATCCGATTAATTCCTGCTACATATTATATGTTTTAGTAAGGTAGCCTTGCGAGGGATCTGTGCTCAATCATACCTGTCTACGCGAACCCCTGGGTTGGCTAGCCTTGCTGGAAAGATACGATCTGAGGATTTTCTAATAACATGACGCGAGGATAACCTCGTTCCACTAGAAACGCGTAGACTTGATTAGCCGTGAAAACGACTTGCTTGTATCCTATTACCTTCCATGAGTAACTGAGGGAAGCGGACTGTCATGGTACGTGATCCAACCCATGTTCTTGTTTGATTGTTGGGTTGGTTATCGTACTATGATAGGCTGTGGACCGAAGTTATGAACGGAAGACTTATTCTGGTTGTGAAGTGCTACTTCTGTGAATGACCGAGGAACATAGTTTATCGTGGTACATGATCCAACCCATGTTCTTGTTTGATTGTTGGGTTGGTTATTGTGCTGCGATAGGCTATCGACCGAAGTCACGATCAGGAGATTTTATTGTTTATACCCTTTAACTTATGCGAAAGATATAGAGTACGACGCGTCCCGACTCCATGCGGCACCTTTTGTCCTTGTTTGGTTGTAAGGGTGCCATATGGGTTCGAGGATGTGGCGCCACCCTATAATGGTAGCATAAGTATTACTATTATTATTCATTCTATTAACTGGGTTTAGTCTTAACTCTTGTGCCCCTTTGGCGGTACTTGCTATTCGGGGCTGACCCCGCTGGTTTTGTTTGGCCAGATCCCGTAGCAGAGCCAGAGGACACGATCTTCCTCCCTGACATCCATGGTACATACTAGGAGCATGGCAGTTCGGGGACTCGAGTGGGTTTCTTCTCCACCACTCCTGCTTATACTTTTGCGGCGTTTAGCCACCGGCACCTGTTAGCCGGATTACTTGATATTTTGTGTCAGTACAAAATTGTAATTAAACAGACTGCAGCTGTGTATAATTTTGTACTCCTGACTCTCCGAGATAGCTAAATTATGAAGCTAGTCTCTCATGATCATTTTGATATAGCGTCGGGGACGCCTTACTGCTTTATCTTTAATGCTCATCTTTTGCTGATGTGATTTGATTGATTGAGACATAGAACTCTGTGGGACCATAGGAGACTTGATTGTAGCATGTACCCCCTAGTCTCTCGACAGCCACGATTGCTGTATGACGTTACGTACCTCATTTGGTGTAGCTTGCCTAGTCCGTCTCCGTATTTCGGTACTGGGGCGTGACACTGCGGCTAGGAGAGCCTTGAATCTAACCAAGGCTATTCTCAAATTTAGGCTCAAAGTCGAGACCGATTTCTGGAAACAGAAAGCCAGACTGAAATGGGACAGCGACGGGGACAAGAACTCTAAATACTTCCACGCCTACGTCAACGGCAAAGAAACAAACTTTCAATACATCACATCTCTGACGAGCAAGGCACCATCAGATCAGATCACAAGGGAATCCAAGAGGCGGCTACTGATTTCTACTCTAAATTATTTGCCAAGGAGATGGTCCTTAAAGACAACTCCTTCCTTGACCAAATCCCCACCATCATTAACGACTCCGACAATGCTCTGCTGGAGCGCCCTCTGTCCGAACAAGAAGTGAAAGACGCGGTGTGGGCCTTAAACGCGCATAGCGCTCCCGGCCCGGACGGCTTCACTGGCAATTTCTTTCGCACCTGCTGGGATATTATCAAGCAAGACATCACCGAAGCGGCGATCGCCTTTCTCGAAGGAGCTCCTTACCCTAAAGCCATCTCCAGCGCCAATCTCATCCTCATCCCGAAAAAGATAACCCCAACTCCTTTCGTGACTTCCGACCCATTAGCCTTTGCACATTCACCAATAAAATTATCTCCAAGATCATCGCTACCAGAATGGCAGACACCCTTCCCAAAATTATCTCGGAGGAGCAAAGCGGGTTCGTGCGCGGAAGAACCATCCAAGACAACATCATGCTGGCCCAAGAACTTATTACCTGCATGAAATTCCCCGGCGAGAGGGGGCAACATCGCCATCAAAATTGACATAGAAAAAGCATACGACAGACTCGATTGGCAATTCATGATCCGGGTCTTCAGAGCTTTCGGATTCTCAGAGAACTGGACCAACATCGTGTGGAGATCCATCAGCAACTCTTGGTTCTCCACAGTTATCAACGGCCAATCCGAAGGATTTTCAAATCTAGCCGAGGAGTCAGACAGGACGACCCTCTATCGCCCACGATCTTCATCATTGCTGCCGACGCCCTGAGCAGAAACCTAAACAACATGGTCAACACCCAAACTTCCTGCAATACCACACCGCCAGCGGATGCCCCATCATCACCCACCTGGCTTTTGCCGACGACCTTCTCATCTTCTCATCCGGGGACGTCGGATCGATGGAGGTGGTTCACAATACCCTGGAGCGGTACTCCAGATGCTCCGGCCAGAAGGTCAACCTTTCCAAAAGCGTAATTTATGCCCACCACAATATCAAAATCGAGAATGGGACCAGACTCACCAACCTCACTTCCATTGCGGTGGCTTATCCTCCTTTCAGCTATCTCGGATGCCCCCTGGTGTACGGGAAATCCAACGCCAGCATCTTCGAGAATTTGATCACCAAAATCAGGAACAAGATTATTGGTTGGCATAACGTAACCCTATCCCCAGGAGGGAAAATTATCCTTATCAAACATGTGCTCAACTCCGTCCCCATCCACACCCTTGCGGCCTGCGGCCCAACCAAGAAGGTTATCACGTCTATTGAGCAGATGTTTTGCAACTTCTTCTGGGGGCACAACAAGGGGCAAGACAAACACCACTGGGCCAGCTGGGATACTATGGCATCCCCGATCGCGAACGGCGGGCTAGGATTCACCAAACTCGATCACATCGTCAAAGCTTTCTCTATGAAACTGTGGTAGAAATTACGCACAAGCCACAACCTGTGGACCAAGTTCATGAAGGCCAGGTACTTCAAACACATCCATCCAGCGACGGCCACAGCTAACTGCAGATCTTCCGCGGCTTGGCGACGTATTCTTCACGGCCGTGATTTGTCTGAGCCCGCGATCAGACTCCATCTGGGTACTGGCGAGTCCAACCCTTTCCTGAAAGGTGGATTGGAGACAAACTTATCCCGAACATTACTGATTCCACTAAAACACTAAGATTAAAGACCTGTGGAATCCCACCAACAATGATTGGAATTGGGACAGGATCCGTGATTGTCAGCACGAAACAGTTGCCAGCATTCGCCAACTCGGACTTCCATCGGGACCGACGCCGACAAGCTGAGTGGTCGCTGGCAGCTCAGGAGCATTCTCTGTGAGATCGGCTAGACTCACGATCCAGGACAACCCAACCTTTTCATTGCGCGTTACTGGCACTCTTGCATCCCTAAGAAATGGTCCTTCTCATATGGAGAGTCATGAGAAAGAACTTGCCAACTGACGACAACCTCAACTCCATCGTATCAGCCTGGCGTCTGCTCGTAATTGCTGCATCGGCGTCAGACGGAGACTATTGACCACATCTTCAGGGAAGGAAGCCTCCCTAACAAAATCTGGAGCCCCTCCATCACAACTACAACACCTCTCCGAAGACGGACGCTTTATCGATCTTCTGGCCCACTGGGAGCCGCATCCCACGGCCACCAGATCGTTGCGCAGCGGCCGCCACCTGGGTAATTTAAGAATCGCAACAAAGCGATACGAAGGACACCAATACTCTGCCGACCAGCTGATCAACGAAATTCACCGACAATGCCGCAAAAGGCTCCCTTTGCTCCCACAGATCTCCGCTTTCGGGATTCCGATCTTCTCATAGTTTTGGCGGCTGCGTCCGCCTTTCCCCTGTCTTTCCTTTTGGTTACTTTTGTCTTGTATACGTGTCCGCTTCCGCTTTTGGAGCCTTGTTTATAAAGAGGGGTTTTTCTTAAAAAAAAAAAAAAATATATATATATATATATATATAATATATATATATATATATATATATATATATATATTTTATATATATATAATAAATATATATATATATATATATATAATATAATTATAGTATATAAAAAAATATATTATATATCTATATATATATATATATATATATATATATATATATATATTATATCTATATATATATATATATATATATATATATATAAATATAATATAATATATATATATATATTATATATATATAATATGTAATGTATAAAATAAAATAAAAATAAATAAAAAAAAAATATATATATATCTATATATATATATAATGTATGTATGTATATATATAATATATATATATTATAATATAGATATAATATATATAATATATCTATATATATATAATATATATTATATATAATATATATATATATATATATATATATATAGATATATATATATATATATTATATATATATTATATATATATATATATATATATTATATATATAAGTATATAGGTTTAATTAAGTCAAGATAGGATGCTAATATCAAATTGAATTGGTTAAGCAAGCAACTGATTGCTGTGCTCAACCAAGCACAGTAACTATCTATATATATATATATATATATTATATATAATATATATATAAATATATTATATATATATTATATAGACTATATATATATATATATATATATCTATTATATAATATATATATATATATATATATATATATATATATATATAATATAAAGTATATAGGTTTAATTAAAGTCAAGATAGGATGCTAATAGTCAAAATTGAATTGGTTTAAGCAAGCACTTGATTGCTGTGCTCAACCAAGCCAGTAACTACAAGGGGCCGAGCCCTGAGTTCGAAAAGTCGAAACCCGAACCCCTTTTTTGCATATATGTATTAGAGAGAGGAGAGAGGAGAGGTTTATTTTAACAAAACCCCAATCCTAGCCGCCAACACCAGGATCCCGACCTTCCCGACTACCTGTGCGCTGCCCTAGCTGTCAGGAATGGCCGCCCATCGCTGGTCGAACTCACGCGGGACAGAGTATTGCAGCAACAATACTACTGTAAAGAGCCAACTTCAAAAATAGATTTCTCCTTCCTCACTCAGTCGTTTTTGCGAACCACTTGGTCAGGTATGATCCTAACATATACACTTTTAATTTTCTTCAAATAGTTCGTTTCGATTCGCGCCATGTGCGATGAAAAACGAGTTCCAAAATCGAGAAAAACTTGATTTATTGGACGTTAGAAACTGTCCCGAAATCCCAACTTGTGGCCGATTTGCGACCAGCGTGTTACGAGTTTTCAAAATTGGTTTAAAGAGACTTGTAGACAACGTATAGGGCTTGAAAACCTTTTTTGTAGAATTAAATTTCATGCTCTGAACAGAAAGTTATTGGTTGGTGAAGTTTGAGAAAAAATTGTTTTCAAAAATTGAATTTTTAGAAAAATGTCCCGATACGCCGTCCGTCCCGTCAATCCGGGCGACGTGGTCGTGAACCGAAGGTATCGAAAGGTGCGTATCGACTTCATGGACGTGTGGGCTTTGACGGAATTCAAATTGGTCGCGTGTGCACGACGAATTTAATGCGTATCCGTTAAAATTCACCTTATCGACCTTTTTGTAAATTTATTAATTACTTTGTGCACGCTCGTCATATCGAGATAAAACTTGCACCAACAGGACCGTATTATTTTTCTAGTCCTGTATGCCAAGTTTGGTCCGATTCTGAGAAGGTCGACCGGAACGCTATTTTGGCGGGCCCGCGACCCGATCCAACGGGCGAATTTGTGCACGGCCCACCAAAATCTAACTTTGGACATACGGGTGGGTTCGTTTCGTCAAAACGGACCTGTACACATATAGTTTGATGACTTTAGAGACCGTAGGTTCGGGCAAGTTTTTCGGTGCAAAGTGGGTCCAACGACTAGAGCTGTCAAGACGGGCCGGCGGGGCGGGCCGGCCCGTAACCCACCATAACCCACCATTTGGCGGGGCGGGGTGGGCCGACCCACCATTTTGGCGGGCTGAAAAAATTCCAACCCAGTCCAACCCACCGGCGGGTCGCGGGCTAGGCGGGCCGGCCCGCTTAATTTTTTTAATTTTTTAATTATTGTTTTAGTTTCTTAAAAGGAAAAAAAAAATCATATATATAATATTTTCTACTCACTCTCATATGCATCAAATTACAAGTAAAATACAAGAAACATTATAATAGTAGATATTTCTTTAAAACACATTCATTCATGTAAATAAATGACCAAATTTAATATTTTATACGTCATTACTTGCATTAAATGAGAATTTTTATCATTTATAATACATATCTCATATATGCGCTAAATAAAAAAATTAAAAATTTTATAAAAAAATTGATGGCGGGCCAACCCACTTGGCCCGCGGGCTAGCCCACCGCGGGGCGGGCTACTAGCGGGCTAGCCCGCCTGTTTGGCGGGCTCCTAAATGCTTGGCCCAACCCACCTTTTTGGCAGGCGGGGCGGGCCGACCCAACGGGCTTAGCCCATTTTGACAGCTCTACCAACGACGGACACCATTTTGACCCAAAATTACCGTTTTTCCTCTGTGTCCAGAATTGGACTTATGGATAGACATTTTTAGCTAATTTGACCATTCTGAGAATGTTGGTAATTTCTGTTTCAGCATTAGAAGACATTTGTACGAGTTGACCGTTCGTGGCTGATTGAGTGGGTTGTAGTTTCGATTTTCTCAGCTCAGGACAACAGACAAGTACATTCTTTGATAGTTTTTATTGCTTTGATATCTACTATATCTGATTCAGTTGTAGTGTTATACTTGATTCTCGACATGAGGATACACGGACTAGTATACGTGAATCTCGTCATGAGATGTCATTCCCGGTTTACCTGGTATATGAGTACATTATTCGATATTATTTTATGTACTTGTTTAGACACCGATTTGGGAGTGGGATAGCCTCCTGCTCTTCGAATCCCGTGTCATGACCTGTCATGTCTGGATTCATTATACTACTCGGGGATGGGGAGTTATTAGAGGTTATGTGATCATACCCCTACTTGTTTATTACTTGTGCATAGCTCCAGTCTCACCACACGTAGGGTGTAGCCTGACCTTACACTACTTGTGCATAGCTTTCCATTTTGTCGGTCTGATCCCTACACTATTATACTACTTGTGTATAGCCGGTCAAATGGAACAGCCTGATCTTGATCCAAGCCAATCACATAACGCTCTAATATCTCATGGCACTTTATTTTTATGTTTACATCATACCTCCGATTACTTTCCATTATTTATATTCTAGTTTTATCTTATATCTCACACATGACATGATATCCAGTTCTCTTGTACTGTTTTACTTTTAATCTTGACATTTTATCTTGTATTTTATTATAATTGTCTCTTATAGTATTTGTCAATTCACATGGAACTGCTGTTGGTGTTTGTACTTGCTCATATCCTGACAGGATAACCTCCGTTGTTTTTTAGAAGATTTAGATGCAGATTGTCCGACCTACTACGAGTTTGGCATAGATGGAGCCTACGACCAGGACCAGCCTGTGGACCCGGTGCTCATAGAGGACGCACCGCCAGTAGTGACCTAGTTTACCTAGATTTTGCCTTGATTACATTCCAGTTTGATACTTTGAGACTTGTAGTATTTATTTTGGGATATTGTTTTATATCTTGGTTTCTGAACTTGTGATTGCGACTCAGCGTTGTTTCAGACTATTTATCTCATCTTTATCTTTAACTTTATCATCATGTTTATCTTCCTTAGAATTATGTGATTGAGTTGTGGTTATATTCCTCCATGCGGAGATGACAGGTTATATTATTGTGTCTTAGATTCTATATATTGTAGATGACCTTTACAGCGTTCTACCGTCGATACTGCGATGCAGGTTGGACGTACCCACGTGCTCGTGCCCCTAAACATGGTATGGGTCGTAACACAAAGAGATTTGATTGGGTCCAAATTAGGAAAGTGACTACAGGATTTGATTCAAATATAGATTTAAATCAATATGGCTGCCATTAATTCATAAAAATAATCTAAAATAGGTCTAAGAGGTTAGGGCACCCTAGAATAGGCTTTATGAATCATACTTGGACTAGTTTTGGGTCGATGGAATTTTTGTGATCGATTTAAGTCCAATATGTCTATAGTTTCGACTTGCGTGCCACTTAAGATTAAATAGTACATGAGAACCCAATTGAGTGACACACCCTTGGCATATGCGTGGTAGGCTCAAAATGGATCAAAACCATATATCAGGTCAAATGATTTGGATCAGAGTTGTGTCTTAATTGCTATTTGGAATGGTAGTCAAATTTTATGGTAGAGACTAAAATGACTATTTTATCCCTAAACTTGTACATAAAAATATAGCATAAGAGAACATGTTTGGATGGGACATGATATATAAAACTGAAGGTAGACTGGTCTAGAATATGACAATGGGAGTAGATTTGAAAAATTGATAATTATTGTGCTTCAAAAATCAAAGCTACGAATAAGTACATCTATAGTCATAATTAAAATAAAATATTATTTAATATTTAAAAATCATATAAAATAAATAAAAAATAATTTCCAAAAATTAGGGTGCTTACAAATAGTCCTAATGAACTATAGGGAAAATCAAGTAGAAATTCTATGGAAATCCTTATTCCTATTGGCTATGGTATTAGAAGTGATCACTGAGAGTTGCTAGGAATAGATTATTCAGGTTAGGACAAACCCAAACAGATCAAAATAATTCTAATATAGTTTCTGAATGATGATAAGTGACCAAACTATGTAAATCTAGGACATGGATATAGTCTCAATATTCGACAATCATGCATATCCGAAACAAAAAAAATTCATCCAACAGGAGAAATTTTCTTCAAATGGTGCAAAACAGAAGATGTTTAAAAAAAATTATGAAAAAAAGGATCCGACGCCATTGTCACTGGTGCCAAAAATAAAAAATTTAAAAAAATTGTTTGGCGCTAGTTACACTGGTGCCAGTTTTTTTTTTAAAAAATAATAAAAAATCTCGGCGCCAGTGACACTGGCGCCCACACAAAAAAATAAAAGAAAAAAATTTGGGCACCAGTGTGACTGGCGCCCGATTTTAATTCTTTGTTTTTTTTCACGTAGTTTTTTCGGTTTGTTGGTTTACTTGTTTGTTTGGTTTTTTTGGTTTATCTTTTACTTTGCACTAATCTGTTAATAAATTTGATATTATCTATACTATACTATGGATAATAACAAAAAATATATATATTTGGTATTACCTATATTTATATATTAATTTGATATTATCTATAATTTGTAATTTTTTGTTATTATCCATAGTATAGTATATTTATATTTTTGTTAATATCAAATTAATATATAAATATAGATAATACCAAAAAATATATCTATATTTTTGTTATTATCCATAGTATAGTATAGATAATATCAAATTTGTTAATAGATTAATGCAAACTAAAAGATAAACCAAAAAAACCAAACCAACAAACCAAACAAACCGAAAAAACTACGTGAACGAAACAAAGAAACAAAATCGGGCGCCAGTCACACTAGCGCGCAAATTCTTTTTCTTTTTTTTGTGTTGCACCAATGTCACTGGCACCGAGATTTTTTATTATTATTTTTTAAAAGAAAAAAATATGGCGCCAGTGTACCTAGCGCCAAATAAAATTTTTAATTTTTTTATGGTTGGCGCTAGTGACAGTGGCACTGGATCCCTTTTTTGATAATATTTTCAAACATCTCTTATTTTGCGCCATTTGAAGAAAATTTCTCCCGTTGCATGAAAATTTCTCTGTTCGAAATCACTTTACCTAGAATTCATAACCCGCCAGTTTACATCTGGCTGTAGTGAACACTTGGATCCATGACAAAAGTAATAATAGGTACAAAATAATCTCTCAATTTTTCCTATTTTCAACTATATTGACAAAATAACTCAAGCGATCGAAACATGATGCATATAGGACATAGTCTCAATAGTATCCAAGCCTATACACATCTAAATCACTTTGACTTAGAGCCCATGTCTCGTCAGTGCGCTGCTGGCTACAGTGAACCCATAGTTTCCATGATTCAGAAAAAATGGCTGCAGTGTGCGTCTGCCACGCCATAGTAGGTCACCGAATATTCTCTCAATTGTTTTTCATGGAATTTCAAAGGGATACCTTGATAATTCAAATTCAAGCAAGTTTCCTATTTACTAAGGAGAGTTGACTACAATCGAAAGAAAATTAATGTGGTATCAGTGTAAATATAGGTTCTTAGGAATCAAGTGATTGACCATCAAATAGAAAGAAATGAACTAGCTATAAGGGTTGACTTAAACCAAGAGGAGTATCTGTTATCCAACCTTTCTATAGTATTCAGGGATCAAGGTCAGAAGCTTATAGACACATAATTTGATCAAAATCCGACTATAGCTAATTGAGTACAGTTCAAGGGTTTAAAGGAATAGTGATGTTCCAAGATGAACGAAAGAAATAAAAAATATTCTTGGCTCATAGGAATACTTAGGGAATATTAAGCTACACTGGAATTGTTCTGGAGAAATAATTCCTCAGGGAAAATAAAAATAATAGGTTGGGCCAAATAGCTAGTCCATGATCTTCATGGTTTTAAATGAATCACCTTGGCTTGGAATGGTTAAGGGAAAATCATATATGGTTTTTGACACAATAGAGAAATTTGAAATGGCTATATTAGAGACTTAATAGGTTTGCTAAAGAATGAGTTGAATCTCTAAATAGTGAATGGATCTAGATTCTAAATAGAGATAGAGAAGTAGGATTCTGATTAAAACCAATAAAGAAATTCGAAATGGTCTATTAATAGGCTTGCTAAAGGAGGAGTTTGAAAGAAGTAATCTTGATCTCCAAATAACAAAAGAGCATGGATCCTAAAAGTTTCTAGAATGGATGATGATAATTCCCTGAAAACTATAGGATTATAACCACAACCTTCCATGGGACACTAAGAGGAAAATTTAAAAAATAATATAGATTGTACAATATTCAATCCTATAATCGGCCTATGCTGTGATGAGTTTCCTATTTCGCAGGCTTCCAATGGTACTCTAATCCTAAGTACCATTAGATAGACCTGCATGGGCCACTATAAAAATGTGTCACAACCCACTCCCGAATAATTAGGTACAATTCGGATCACGCCCGGCCTACATTGTCGTGGACAGCGGTAGTCAGCTTTCTAAACCTTAGGAATCATCAAAGATAAAATATCGATCACTCATCACAGCAACTAGAACGTTCAAGTAAATCACAGTAACACAACTCACCACAGAGTCCACTATCAGTGTTTTGGTACAACATTCATTTGCTAGCTCTTCCGGAGACAAATCCGATAATCATATTCCTCAAAGCAATAATAATACAACTGATACCACTACATCAAAAACATCATTTTTTGACTTTTTAGGTTCGCAGAAAATGACGGGCCAGGGCATTAGTTTTTTTTCGACAAACTAAAACTGTCAAACTCTACTAAAATATTTGGAATTCCCTAAAAATTTAGCGCCTGAACTTGGAGCCCAACTTGGAACCCTACCTTCGTATCCCAACTATTTTTCTCTCTCTTCTCCCTCTCCCTCGCTCTCTCTCTCTCTCATGAAACTATGATTCTTAGGTTAGAGCCAAAAAATTTTTATATCTTAATTTTGTCAGTAGCTTTGTTCTTTGATTCATTTTCTCACTCTTCTTCTTATTTGTGGTTTTGAATAGGAAAGGTTATTTTGAATCTGACCTGGTGTTCTTCTTATTGTGGTTGTTTTTGAATAGGAAAGGGGATTTTAAAGCGGATATGTTGTTCTCCCTTCTTATTCTTGTTCATCAAAGAACAAAAGATGGTAAGTTGTTCTTCTTCTTTTGGTTTTTAATTTTCTCCTTCTTTTGTTTTTCTGGTTTTTAATTTTCTCCTTCTTCTTGTTTTTAATTTTGGAAAAAAGTTCAATTAATTTGGGCGTGTTTGATTGTCGTTGTTCTCTATTTTCTATGGAAATTGATATTTTCCTATGGGCTGGCCAGTTTTATTTTCCACCATTTTCGAGGAAAATATGGAGAATGATAGATTTTTGGAAAATAATTCCATGGAAATATATGCTATCAAACACTACAATTGGTGGAAATTTTGTGATGGAAATATTTTCCATGGAAAAAAAGCACAATCAAACACAGCCATAATTTCAAGCCAACTTATGATGTTCTCACAATTTGACATTTTTGTTGGCACTTCAAAATGAGAATGACATGTCTAACTTATGTCAGAACATGTGCCTAAATCATCTTAACTTTTAAACCATTATTTCAATCAATTAGTCAAGAATACAATCTTTGTATATATGTAGTTGCACAAGTTTCCGTACACGTTAGGGTACTATAGCAATGCGTTATGCCACATTTTATGAAGCTTCTTATGTCAAACACTTCATATCCGTGTAATTTTTGCTAATACATTTAGTTGTTCAATTGTTAGTTTGCTACACTTATTCTTTGATTTTTGTAATCACTAAGCACTTGTTCCTAAACATTGAAGTATTTTGTTGGGGATAGAGAGCAATTTGTTAACTTTAATATGGTAAAAAAGAGGAAAAAAAAAAAAAAAAAAAAGTCCAACTTGACTTAAGATAAAATTTTATCTATTTTTTTAATTATCTTATTATTATGTTGTAGTATTGGATATATGCATAGATTTTTAATAGAAGATAACCAAATCTGCCATAATCCGTCTATAGCACCGGCGAAGTGCCTACCTTGTCGCTGTTCTATCGCCCATTTGCAAGAGTAATATCCTCGAATAATATTATACTTTTCTCCAAGTTGGACAATCTATGTTACACAAACACAGATATGGCACAAGGACACTGACATGGACACGGCACCTATTTTGGTGTGTCTTAGTGTATTTGGAGTGTCCTAGTTGTGTGTCTAATATGCGTCCGACATGTCACGGCCTAAATTTTTTGGAGTGTCCGTTTAGAGGACGATCATGTAAAGAGAACTGATTCTCAAAAAGTTTTCAACACTATCAGGAGATGTAAAATGAGACAACCGAAAATTTTGCTCTGTGGTCTGGTTCATATACTTCATAAACCATGAAATGAATTCTAAACGTGCTTAGCCATGAACTACATATCATGTACACCATTGACCACCATTAGGTAAGATGCTTAGATCTTGTTGGTGCTTTCTTTACATGGAGAGAGTTTGCTCTCAACATGTCTTGTAAAAGTTTAGTCCCACATCGAAAATGCACCATGAGTTATCTCAACATATATACTTGGTTGTGTTGTTGAGAGATGCACATGGGGTGGTGACCCTAAGGAGGGAACAATGTGGGTGATTTTACTTGGAGGTAAGAATAAGGCTCCAAGGATTAAGCATTAATACTTTTGTCATTCTCTTGGATTAATTTCATTTGGAGCTAAGCCCTCGGACTCGGGCTCGGGCTCATGAGGCGTTTTATTGGCGCACTTCTGACTGTGCAGGCTACAAGTCAGTTATGGAAAGACGGATTCAATGTGATTAATTCAGATCCACTTTTTGTGGGTTTTGAATTAATTTCGTTGCTATCTTTGTGGGATTTGAATTAATTTCGTTGCTATCTTTGTGAGATTTGATTCAATCTTTCCGTAACTGAAGAGGCGGCTAGGGTTTCCACCCTCTCTCTCTATATACTCTCTTCTGGCCTCCTTTGTGAAGGGGTACGAATTTTATAAGTCAGAAAAGAGAGAGAGAGAGAGAGAGAGAGAGAGAGAGAGAGAGAGGGAGCTGCTGCCGCCATTGCAAGTCCATCCGAGGAGTCAGAACAGAGGTGACTTCGAGCGTTCCACAAGTTCTTCAACTTGTTGGTTCCTGGAAGCAATTCGTGTGGGACGAATCTTGCTTTGAGCAACGGTATTTTGACACTCCAGCAACTTTTCTTCATCTCATCTTTCTCTAGATTATTGTAACTCGTTCTGTCCCAATTGCAACACGTTTACAAGAAAGAACGAGAGATATTCTCTTCTCTATTTCTCTCCTTCATATTGTAATCTGGCTATTTGGCTTTTTGTATCATCGTAGATCTTGAGTTTGATTACTGTAAAATTTTTGTGTGACTCTCAGATCTCGATTGAATCAGTTTTTCCATCTTTGGTCAAGTCCCGGGACTAACAATCTCAAAGCAAGATCCTTGTAGATGGAAAACATTAATGTTTCGCTCGTCCAATCGGACTACTGCAAGTTGGAAAAGTTCGATGGAGAGCATTATCAAGTCTGGAAGAGGAAGGTTTATCAAACTCTTCAACTCAAAGACGTTGATCATGTACTGTTGGAGGACGAACCTTCTGTTCCAGACACTGGTCTACTGCCGCAATCAATGCGGCTACCAAACTCTAGGCCAAATGGAGAAGAAAAAATAGCATCTGCACGCTTATCATCCTGAATGCTATGGAGAATTCCCTGGCAGAATCCTACTCGAAGAAGGAATTTGCCAGAGACATATGGGAGTCTGTGGAAAAACTGTATGAAGAAGACAGGAACAGGAGCAAGATGTTTGTGGTTAAAAAATATCACAAATTGCTCTTTGAGGACGATAAGTCCATGTTGCCACAGGTGAAGGAATTTCTGAAGCTGCGTCAGAAACTGGAAGACGAAGAGATGCCCCTTTCCGACAAGTTTGTCGTTGGAGGGATCGTCTCAAAACTTCCTGCTGGATGGAGTACCTTCTATGCAAGGATGCTCAGAAAGAAGCTAGACATTAGCTTGGGAGATCTACTTCAAGAGATCCATGTTGAGGACGACATGCGTTCCCAACAGAAGATGGACACTCTGTCCAAACAGTTGGCTAAGGCCAATCTAGTGCAGACGAGAGATCCCAAGGGGAAGCAGGCGGCTTCTGATCACAAGAAGAAGGACTTCACTAATCTAAAAGTGAAGGGTCCTTCATTCAAGCAACAGAAGTCCAAGTCCCACGTGACTTATTTCAATTGTGGCAAGAAAGGCCGCTACAAGAGTGAATGCAGATCCAAGCCTAAATAATCAGAGAAAGGTGAGCCTAGTAAGGTTTTATTGGTTTCTAACATTGTTGCTATGATCGCACAGGTCACAACTGTGGGGGTTGACTCTGACTGGTGGATAGACACTGGTGCGACTTGCCATGTCTGTTCTGGCAAGGAATGGTTCATCACGTACCAGCCGATATCTGAGAAGGTTGTCATGGCAAACCAGGCCCAAGCTGAAGTTCTGGGGATCGGGACTGTGGAGCTGAAACTCACTTCTGGGAATACTTTGACGCTTCAAGGTGTGAAGCATGTTCCGGTGATTGCCAAGAACCTGATCTCTGGGAGCCTGCTCTGCAACGCAGGCTTGAGGATGGACGTCAATGCTGGTCAGATGGTGATGTCCAAGAAAGGAACATACTTCGGAAAGGCTTATCAAATCGAAGGAATGTTTAAAATTCAGCTTGTCAAAGAGTTTAATGACATTAATGCAGTTGTATTTTTTGATTATTCTCTTGAGTTGTGGCATAATAGACTAGGACATGTTTATTGTAAAAGAATTAACAAAATATTTAGTCTAGGACTTATCTCCAAATGTGGGGGTAAGGTGGAGAAGTGTGAAGTGTGTGCTCAGACGAAGATCACAAGGAAACCCTTTCATCGCGTCAATCGAAGCACAGATCTTCTAGAGTTGGTACACTCCGTTATCTGTGACTTCAAACATTTTTCCACGAAGGCCAGAATGAAGTATTTTATAACCTTCATCGACGACTTCTCAAAATACGCGTTCGTCTACTTGCTCAAGACTAAAGACGAAGCTTTCGAGAAGTTCAGAAAGTTCAGGGCCAAAGCTGAACGGCAGACTGGACAACAACTCAAGAGGTTGAGAAGTGATCGAGGAGGGGAGTACAGGTCTCATGACTTCGCATCGTTCTCCAAAGAACATGGAATCATATGCGAGACTACTGCTCCATATTCTCCTCAATCCAACGGAGTAGCAGAAAGGAAGAACCGAACATTAACAGAAATAATAAATTCAATGCTGCTTACTGCAGGTCTTCCAAAATACAACTGGGGAGAAGCTACATTAACGGCCACCTTCATTCTGAATAGAGTGACATATGCAACTTCGGACATAACTCCTTATGAACTCTGGTTCAAAGTCAGACCAAACTTGAATGTTATTCGAGTGTGGGGGTGTCTGGCGTATGTGAAGCTCCTAGATCTGAAGATTCAGAAGCTGGAGACAAGGACTATGAAGGCGATCTTCTTGGGGTATGCCGAGAAGAGTGATGCTCAGAGATTTCTTGATATTGAGTCAAATTATATCATCGAATCTCGTGATGCTGAATACTTTGAGGACAAGTTTGCAAAAGACAAAAACATTGTTCTTTCGGACATTCCGGAAAATGATGTAGGTGCAAATGAGACTGAAATCTCATATGGACCAGTAGTCCAAGAAGAAGCTGTTGTTGATGAAACAACTCTTGTACCAAAACTCGCAGAGCCGTCAGCAAAGCGAGCGAGGAGACCTAAAGACTTCGGAGATGACTTTGCCACCTATCATGTGGAAGCAGATCCGCTTACCTATGATGAGACGATGAAGACCAGAGATGCTATCTTCTGGAAGGAGGCAGTGAATGACGAGTTTGACTCTATCACCTCCAATAACACATGGGTGTTGGTAGATCTACCTGAAGGAGAAAAGCCCATCGGATGTAAATGGATCTTCAAGAAGAAGATGAAGGCAGATGAAACTATTGATAAGTTCAAGACCAGGCTGGTAGCCAAAGGATTTTCTCAGAAATAGGGGATAGATTACTTTGACACGTACGCTCCAGTAGCTTGGATGACCACCATCAGAATGTTAATAGCTCTAGCAACTATACATAAGTTTGTGATACATCAGATGGATGTAAAGACAGCATTCCTGAAAGGGGAGCTGACCGAAGAGATATACATGCAACACTCAGATGGATTTATCGTCAAAGGTCTTGAAGACAAAGTCTGCAAGTTGGTAAAATCATTGTATGGTTTGAAGCAAGCTCCCAAGATGTGGCATGAGAAGTTTGACAAAGTTATTAGGACAAATGGCTACAGAGTCAGCGAGACGGACAAATGTGTTTATACAAAGTTTGCTGATGGAAGAGGAGTCATCATTTGTCTGTACGTGGACGGCATGCTAATCCTAGGGACGGATATAGGCTGTGTCACAGAGACAAAGAAGTTCCTCTCAACCAAGTTCAGTATGAAGGACTTAGGGGATGCAGATGTCATCTTGGGCATAAAGATCATCCGGACAGACACTGGAGTAGTGCTGTCACAATCTCACTACAATGAGAAGATGTTCACACGCTATGGGTATAAGGATCTTCCAGGGATCGATACGCCATACAGGGGTGATCAGAAGCTGAAGCCTAACTCGAGGGAAAGCGTTAGGCAGCTGGAGTATTCTAGCGTTATCGGAAGTTTGATGTACGCAACCACTGCCACAAGGCCTGATATAGCTTTCGTCGTGGGAATACTGAGTCGGTTCACAAGCATCCCAGGGATTGAGCACTGGTGTAATGCCTGTGGTTCGTAGTACGTATTTTGGAAATACGTGTACGTGTCTTTTCTTGTTTTATTCCTTGTTTAGCTCTCGGCTTGGTTTAACTCTCGGTTTGGGTTGGCTTGGTTCGGCCGGCCCAATGCTTGGTTCATCATGGGCCAAGGGTGGAACACCTTAGCCTATGCTTCTCCTTCATTTCCACCACAACCCCCCCTATTTATTATCCCCACCAACCTTCTCTCTCCTCCATAATTCTCATTTACTTCTCCTTCCCCCACCATTACTCTTCTCCACCAACCAAGAACACCATAGGCAAGTGCAACTTGCTTCCACAAGAGAACTCCTTTTGATGGTTTCATTAGCTTCTCCTCATGATTCTAAACCACATTAGAACTTGTCATTTTCCATTTTGAGGCTTTAATTCTTGTAGATCTAGAGTTTTGCTATTTTCGGATTTTTGGTGTTTTGATCTATCAAACTTGCTTGTTTTCAAGTTTTGATGGTTCCATATTTTAGAGAATTTCATTCTACCCAATTTTGACTTTTGGAAAGTTGGATTCGGACTTGTTTTGACCAAGATTTGGACAATTGAAGCTTAGATTCAACTTTAGAGTTCTTGCTGTTCTTGCCATTTGGAGAAGACAGTGAACGGTGAGCTAGCTTTTTAGCTTACGCCACTGAGCTGTACGGTGCTCTTTAGTGAGCGTACGCTGACTTGTGTACGCTGCTCTTTAGCGAGCGTACGCTGACTTGTGTACGCTGACTTGTGTACGCTGCTCTTTAGCGAGCGTACGCTGACTTGTGTACGCTGCTCTTTAGCGAGCGTACGCTGACTTGTGTACGCTGACTTGTGTACGCTGCTCTTTAGCGAGCGTACGCTGACTTGTGTACGCTGTTCTTTAGCGAGCGTACGTTGACTTGTGTACGCTGCTCTTTAGCGAGCGTACGCTGACTTGTGTACGCTGCTCTTTAGCGAGCGTACGCTGACTTGAGTACGCTGCTATTTAGCGAGCGTACGCTGACTTGTGTACGCTGCTCTTTAGCGAGCGTACGCTAGCCTTGATACGCTGCCTGTTGGCAGCATGTCTTGAGCGTACGCTAGCTTGAGCGTACGCGTGCCTTGGTACGCTAGCTTAAGCGAGCAAGGCGTACGCTGGCCCCTTTCGTACGCTAGCTCGAGCGTACGCAGTCTTGAGCATACGCTAGCTTGAGCGTACGCTGACCTGTAGCTTGAGCGTGCCCTTGTGTACGCTGACCCTTGCGTACGCTTCCCATTGGAAGTGTATGGATCCTTTGGTACGCAGACCTGAGCGTACGCTAGCCTGAGCGTAGCCTGGCTTGAGCGTAGCCTGATTACCCTTGATCTTCTATAGCCCTGAACTTGATAATTGCGAATTTACTTGATATGTTTGGAAATGATACCTGAGCATGACACGATAGTGACCCGTAGTGGTGCACTCCTGACATAATGACCTGGCATGACCTGATAGTGGCCCCTCGTGGCGCACTCCTGACAAGTACACTTGACATGATAAACCTGACATGTTATATCTTGATAAGCTGTTGCGACGGCTACCTGACATGACATGACCTGTATGAATAACCTGGACACCGTGGGCGATTGTGCTTATACAAATAATCCAGTCCTGTCTTGCATCATGTCTAGGAGGGGACTCCTGAGTACCACGATCAGGAGTACCTACTAAAATGGACTAAGGTTAACAACTAGATTAATACATTAGTCATGAAGAGATTTTCCAGCTACAGGCAATCCCGTTACCTGGGCGCGCTTGGGATCTGTAGCCTGCCGTCGAGTAGGGCACATTTCCAGCACACTGTCATGTGTTGTACCCTTCAAACTGCTTAAGGGTACATGCGTTTTCTGGACGATGTACCCACCTAAATTTAACCCTAATCTCTCGACCTGGGTGACCTGGATGGTCTGCAGGGCTTGTGGCTGTGGAATAATCTCACTGCATCTTGTTAGTAATTAGGCTTGTGACAACCCTAGTTAGTTAAAGTATCAAGCCGTAGTTCTTGCTTGGCCGTAAAGTGATTGGATGGAGTCTAACTAGTCTAGTCTTGCCCTGACCCTGTTCCAGACTATTGAATGACCAGAATGCTTGTATTTATTTTACCGATAAATGGTGAGAAACCAAGCTCCGTTCAGACGAAGGGTTACAACCCCGGTCCTTGTTTGGTTTACGGGTTGTAACCTGGCTATCTGAATAGTTCCATGGTTATCTCGTCGTATATCATCCTGATATGTTTCCTTTTATTCCAGTCCTTACTTTATTTATATTTATATTCCTGTGCTGATTGCTGGTTTTAGTTCTTAAGTGAAGCCTCCTTTGTGGCACTTGCTCTTTCTGGGGTCTGACCCAGCTGGTTTTGTGTGGCCAGATTTCGGAGCAGCTCCAGAGGATCTACCGACTTCCCAGCCAGATGGTGGCTACTAGACGGAACCCTGGCAACGAGTAGGTTATTTTTGGCTCTCCCGCTCTATTGTAAAAATATTCTTTTGAGGCATTTAGCCGACGAGCACCTGTTTAGCTCGATTGCACTTACTTACTGTCTGCCTACGGGCTGTAACATGATTGACAAATCCTAGGGTTGATCATGTATGACTAAACTCTTGCTAGTCCTAACATTTTGTAACGACTAGCTTCATGATCAGCTGAATATGTAATATTTGGGACGCCTTATTATTGTATATTTAATGATCATATATCTTGTGACTCTTACTTACTTGCTTATGATTGAGACACTAGGCTTGTTCATGACCTTAAGAGACTGTTGGCTTGTAGATAAACCCTCATGTATCCTAGACAGCCGTGACCGTATAGCGAGATAGAATCCATTTCAATATACGTAGCTGGCTATGTCTGCCCCCGCTCTCCAGTATTCTGGTTCTGGGGCGTGACATGGTTTAAGTGGTGGCCCATGAAGGTCTTGTAAATCAAGATATGTGAGGGTTTACCGAATAGATGTCTCAATCATTATTCGTCCTTGATCTCTGCTCGTATCTTCTGAATCCCTGGATTCTTGTCCTGATCATATGCTTGTATCGTTGATCTGTCCTGGTCCTTCCTTATTGTTCCCTATGTCGTCTTCTTCAGCGGCATTATTCGTGGACCTGCCGACCAGCAAGGCGGAGCACCTTCCGCGGACCAGCAGCAACCTGGAGATCAAGCCCAGCATTCCGGAGTAGCCTCCAGAGTCGTGCCTTCTGGCGGAGAGCCACCAGTCCAGCCAGTTCAACCTGTAGAACATGATGACGACACTTTGGTAGGACTCGTCAGGACCTTGATAGCTTCCCAAGACCGGCGTGGAGATGCCTTGCACCAGGCAGTGACGGATGCTTTGACCCGGGGTGGTCATCAGGGTAACAGCGCTGCCAACAGCTTCAAGCGCTTGAACCCTCCCTTCTTTGACGGTAGTGAAGATGCTATCGCGGCAGATGCATGGCTTTAGGACACATAAGTGATTCTAGAAGCAGCCAGGACTCCAGAGAACGAGAAGGTGGCCGTTGTGCGCCTGCAGTTGTTAGATCTTGCCCGCAGCTGGTGGGTAGCGCAGGCCGTTGGATTAGCAGCACCCATTGCTTGGGCAGTATTCAGAAAGAGATTCCGGACCAAGTATTTCGATGCCGTGGCTCGGTATGATCTGCAGACGAGGTTTGCCAATCTGAAGCAAGGAGACAGGACGGTCGACGGATATGCGGCCGAGTTTTCCAGACTCAGTCGGTTTGCTCCCACCTTGGTGGCAACCGAGTATGATAGAGCCCATCGGTTCCAGCAGGGACTTCACCTGGAGATCTTGTTGGCAGTCGAGCAGTTTGAGCATCAGACTTTTGATGCAGTCTTGAGAGCAGCCCGGAGGCATTAGTATACCTCCCAGAGGATTGTGGATAGGACCGGGGGTCGGAAGAGATCTCACGGCCAGATGAATCAGTCTTCAGTACCAGCCCCGGCAGCCAGGGCCTTGACTATTGGAGCTCCGAGGCGAGCGGCCTCAGTAACGTCGGTTCAGCATTCAACTCCGACGCACCCTCAGCAGCAGTAGAAGCAGAAGCAATCTTCCGCAGTGGGTTGTTCTCATTGTGGGAAGCCAGGCCATGTGGTGGCAGAATGTCGCAGGGCACAGGGATTGTGTCTGGCTTGTGGAGCACCAGACCATAGGGTTGGATCCTGCCCGAACAGGGGTGGTTCATCCTCGTCCAACCTTTCTAGCTCTTCGGTGAGAGGACCCGTACTGGTCCAGCAGCAACAGCAGCAGTATCCATTGCCGAGGCCCTTGCCGCCTCAGTCCCAGGCGTTTCAGCAACAGAGCCTCCAGCAGTATGCGCAAGCCCAGGCCTTGAGTCAGAGTAGGCAGCGAGGGTTTCAGCAGAGGGGACCAGCACCCCGAGGGCACGGTCAAGCTATGGTGATGACCGTGGAGGAAGAGTTGGAACCAGGTGAGGTAGTGGCAGGTACTATTCTCGTCAACTCCTTTCCAGCTTCAGCTTTATTTGATTCTGGTGCATCGCATTCTTTTATGTCTGCACGATTCGCGACACGGGTAGGATTGGAGCCCGAGTCATTATCAGTAAGGCTCAATATACTTACTGGTAACGGACTTGTGGGAGTAGATAGAGTGTTTTCCTCGTGTCGGATCGTAGTTAGCGGTAGGGAATTCCCCGCTAGATTGATAGAATTCCCGATGGCCGATTATGATGTGGTCTTAGGGATGGATTGGTTGAGGAACCAGTATGCTAGGATAGACTGCCATATTGGTAGGATTGTTTTTAGCATTCCAGGAGAGCCGGAGTTTTCTTTCTCTCGAGGTGAGGTTGAGTCATCTCCTCCAGTATTGCGGATGGCAGTAGCAGCAGTTCAGTTGCCCAGGATAGTGGATGAGTTTCTAGAGGAGCTTCTAGGTATGCCTCCGGAGCGGGAGATCGAGTTCACTATAGACTTGATTCCTGGGACAGCCCCAATGTCAGAGAGAGTCTACAGGATGGCGCCATCAGAGTTGGAGATCTTGTACAAGATGATTGAAGAGCTTAGAACCAAGGAATTCATCCGTGCTAGTGGATCGCCTTGGGGTGCCCCGATGCTTCTTGTGAAAAAGAAGGATGGTACGTCCAGGTTATGTATTGATTATCGTACCTTGAACTCAGTGACAATCAAGAACAGATACCCTCTTCCGAGGATAGATGACTTGTTTGATCAATTCAAGGGGGCTTCAGTCTTCTCGAAGATTGACTTGCGCTCAGGATATCACCAGATCAGAGTCAGAGAGCAGGACATCCCGAAGACGGCTTTTAGATCGAGATATGGGCATTGGGAGTTCCTTGTTATGCCTTTTGGAGCAACCAATGCGTCGGCAGTATTCATGGACCTCATGAATCGCATCTTCATGCCTTACTTGGATCAGTTTATGATTGTGTTCTTGGATGACATTCTGGTCTACAGCAAGAGTGAGGCGGAGCATGAGCAGCATCTCCGTATGGTTCTTCAGATCCTCAGAGAGCACCAGTTATATGCCAAGTTTAGTAAATGCGAGTTCTGGCTCGATCGCATTTCGTACTTGGGTCATATCATCACTCGAGGAGGAGTAGAAGTGGATCCCCAGAAGATTGTAGCTATTGAGTCATGGCCAGTACCCAGCACAGTTGCAGAGGTTCGTAGTTTTCTTGGATTGGCCGGCTACTACCGGTGGTTTGTTTCGGATTTTGCTCGAATTTCAGCGCCATTGACGCAGTTGACCCGCAAGGATGCACAGTTTGCTTGGACAGCAGAGTGTCAGAGTTCTTTTGAGCAGTTGAAGCGAGGATTGATAACAGCTCCTATTCTCACGCTTCCAGATGGGACCGGAGGATTCTCAGTGTATTGTGATGCTTCAGGCAGAGGTTTAGGATGTGTTCTGATGCAGCATGGGAAGGTAATAGCTTATGCGTCATGACAACTTCGTGATCATGAGAGGAATTACCCAACCCATGACTTGGAGCTGGCAGCAGTGGTGTTTGCACTTAAGTTGTGGAGGCACTACTTGTACGGAGATAGGGTAGAGATTTTCACCGACCATAAGAGCCTGAAGTATGTTTTCACCCAGAAGGATCTTAACATGCGTCAGAGGAGGTGGCTGGAGCTTCTTATGGATTATGATGTCAGCTTGCAATATCATCCTGGGAAGGCCAATGTCGTAGCAGATGCATTGAGCAGGAGAGCCGGAGCTTATTTCCTAACGGCACAACCAGAGCTGTTAGCAGATCTTCAGAAGATGGGTATTGAAGTTGTTCTCCCTTCTAGTGTGGCATTGATGGCCAGCATGCAAGTTCAGTCCACTATAGTCGAGAGGATCCGGATGGCACAGTCGGCAGATTCCAAGCTTCAGCGACTCAGAGCAGAGTGTGAAGCAGGACGAAGACCAGAGTTATGTATTCATGAGGATGGTACACTTCGACATGGTAAGCGTCTTTGTGTACCCAGTGGAGATATCAGACAGGAGATCATGTCAGAGGCGCACAGTTCTCAGTATTCCATCCATCCTGGCAGTACGAAGATGTACTGTGATATCCGTCAGCACTTCTGGTGGAATGGCATGAAGCGGGCGATAGCTCGGTTTGTCTCTCGGTGTTTGGTTTGCCAACAAGTTAAAGCCGAACATCAGAGACCGGCTGGACTTCTTCAGCCCTTACCGATTCCAGAATGGAAGTGGGAGCATGTGACCATGGATTTCGTGACTGGATTACCTAGATCCCCAGCTAGTAGAGATGCTATTTGGGTCATTGTGGATAGGCTTACCAAGGTAGCGCACTTTCTCCCGTTTAGAGTTGGTCAGTCGACGGCTCAGCTAGCGGAGATGTACCTCAGGCAGATTGTCAGATTGCACGGAGTGCCAGTCAGTCTCACCTCGGACCGAGATTCAAGATTTACGTCGCACTTTTGGCGTAGCTTGCAAGAGAGTTTGGGGACTCATCTCCAGTTCAGTTCAGCATATCACCCGCAGACAGATGGCCAGTCGGAGCGCACGATCCAGACTCTTGAAGACATGTTACGGTCCTGCACACTTGACTTTGGTGGTTCATGGGAAGATCACTTGCACCTGGTGGAATTCTCGTACAACAACAGTTTCCAGGCCAGTATCCAGATGGCACCGTTCGAGGCACTGTATGGTAGGAAGTGCAGATCTCCGTTAGCCTGGGATGATGTTGGAGAGAGGCAGATGCTTGGTCCAGAAATGATTGCTCAGACCGTTGAAGTAGTCAGGCGAGTCAGAGATCACCTTCGAGTTGCCCAAGATCGCCAGCGCCATTGGGCCGATTCTCATCGGCGCCCTCTCGAGTTCTCGGTCGGCGATCATGTATTCCTGAGAATTTCATCTAACCGTGGTGTCATTCGTTTCGGCGTACGGGGAAAGCTTAGTCCTAGGTATATCGGGTCGTTCGACATTCTGGAGCGAGTAAGAGATGTATCCTATCGTCTCGCTCTTCCACCGTCGCTAAGCGGGGTGCATGACGTGTTCCATGTATCCCAATTACGACGGTATATCCCGGACCCGAGCCACATCCTGGATCATTCGGAATTGGTTGTTGATACCAACCTTTCGTATGAGGAGAGGCCTGTGTCTATATTGGATCGAAGAGAGAAGATCCTCAAGAACAAGACTATCAAGTTAGTCCGAGTTGCTTGGGGTCATCACTCTTTGGGGGAGTCAACGTGGGAGCGTGAGGATGATATCCGATCGCGATATCCCGACTTGTTTGACTCGTGAGGTATAATGTCTTTCTTATGCCTCATGCCATCAAGTTAGTCCGAATTGCTTGCATGATTGATTGATTGCCTAGTATAATTGCCTGTGAATAGTGTAGCTTGTTCTTGTCCCTCTAGCCTCTTAATTAAATTCTGAGGACGGAATTCTTTTAAGGTGGGTAGAGTTGTAATGCCTGTGGTTCGTAGTACGTATTTTGGAAATACGTGTACGTGTCTTTTCTTGTATTATTCCTTGTTTAGCTCTCGGCTTGGTTTAACTCTCGGTTTGGGTTGGTTTGGTTCGGCCGGCCCAATGCTTGGTTCATCATGGGCCAAGGGTGGAACACCTTAGCCTATGCTTCTCCTTCATTTCCACCACAACCCCCCTCTTTATTATCCCCACCAACCTTCTCTCTCCTCCATAATTCTCATTTACTTCTCCTTCCCCCACCATTACTCTTCTCCACCAACCAAGAACACCATAGGCAAGTGCAACTTGCTTCCACAAGAGAACTCCTTTTGATGGTTTTATTAGCTTCTCCTCATGATTCTAAACCACATTAGAACTTGTCATTTTCCATTTTGAGGCTTTAATTCTTGTAGATCTAGAGTTTTGCTATTTTCGGATTTTTGGTGTTTTGATCTATCAAACTTGCTTGTTTTCAAGTTTTGATGGTTCCATGTTTTAGAGAATTTCATTCTACCCAATTTTGACCTTTGGAAAGTTGGATTCGGACTTGTTTTGACCAAGATTTGGACAATTGAAGCTTAGATTCAAGTTTAGAGTTCTTGCTGTTCTTGCCATTTGGAGAAGACAGTGAACAGTGAGCTAGCTTTTTAGCTTACGCCACTGAGCTGTACTGCTCTTTAGCGAGCGTACGCTGACTTGTGTACGCTGCTCTTTAGCGAGCGTACGCTGACTTGTGTACGCTGCTCTTTAGCGAGCGTACACTAGCCTTGATACGCTGCCTGTTGGCAGCATGTCTTGAGCGTACGTGTGCCTTGGTACGCTAGCTTAAGCGAGCAAGGCGTACACTGGCCCCTTTCGTACGCTAGCTCGAGCGTACGCAGTCTTGAGCATACGCTAGCTTGAGCGTACGCTGACCTGTAGCTTGAGCGTGCCCTTGTGTACGCTGACCCTTGCGTACGCTTCCCATTGGAAGTATATGGATCCTTTGGTCCGCAGACCTGAGCGTACGCTAGCCTGAGCGTAGCCTGGCTTGAGCGCAGCCTGATTACCCTTGATCTTCTATAGCCCTGAACTTGATAATTGCGAATTTACTTGATATATTTGGAAATGATACCTGAGCATGACACGATAGTGACCCGTAGTGGTGCACTCCTGACATAATGACCTGGCATGACCTGATAGTGGCCCCTCGTGGCGCACTCCTGACAAGTACACTTGACATGATAAACCTGACATGTTATATCTTGATAAGCTGTTGCGACGGCTACCTGACATGACATGACCTGTATGAATAACCTGGACACCGTGGGCGATTGTGCTTGTACAAATAATCCAGTCCTGTCTTGCATCATGTCTAGGAGGGGACTCCTGAGTACCACGGTCAGGAGTACCTACTAAAATGGACTAAGGTTAACAACTAGATTAATACATTAGTCATGAAGAGATTTTCCAGCTACAGGCAATCCCGTTACCTGGGCGCGCTTGGGATCTGTAGCCTGCCGTCGAGTAGGGCACATTTCCAGCACACTGTCATGTATTGCACCCTTCAAACTGCTTAAGGGTACATGTATTTCCTGGACGATGTACCCACCTAAATTCAACCCTAATCTCTCGACCTGGGTGACCTGGATGGTCTGCAGGGCTTGTGGCTGTAGAATAATCTCACTGCATCTTGTTAGTAATTAGGCTTGTGACAACCCTAGTTAGTTAAACTATCAAGCCGTAGTTCTTGCTTGGCCGTGAAGTGATTGGATGGAGTCTAACCAGTCTAGTCTTGCCCTGACCCTGTTCCAGACTATTGAATGACCAGAATGCTTGTATTTATTTTACCGATAAATGGTGAGAAACCAAGCTCCGTTCAGACGAAGGGTTACAACCCCGGTCCTTGTTTGGTTTACGGGTTGTAACCTGGCTATCTGAATAGTTTCATGGTTATCTCGTCGTATATCATCCTGATATGTTTCCTTTTATTCCAGTCCTTATTTTATTTATATTTATATTCCTGTGCTGATTGCTGGTTTTAGTTCTTAAGTGAAGCCTCCTTTGTGGCACTTGCTCTTTCTGGGGTCTGACCCAGCTGGTTTTGTGTGGCCAGATTTCGGAGCAGCTCCAGAGGATCTACCGACTTCCAGCCAGATGGTGGCCACTAGACGGAACCCTGGCAACGAGTGGGTTATTTTTGGCTCTCCCGCTCTATTGTAAAAATATTCTTTTGAGGCGTTTAGCCGACGAGCACCTGTTTAGCTCGATTGCACTTACTTACTGTCTGCCTACGGGCTGTAACATGATTGACAAATCTTAGGGTTGATCATGTATGACTAAACTCTTGCTAGTCCTAACATTTTGTAACGACTAGCTTCATGATCAGCTGAATATATAATATTTGGGACGCCTTATTATTGTATATTTAATGATCATACATCTTGTGACTCTTACTTACTTGCTTATGATTGAGACACTAGGCTTGTTCATGACCTTAAGAGACTGTTGGCTTGTAGATAAACCCTCATGTATCCTAGACAGCCATGACCGTATAGCGAGATAGAATCCATTTCAATATACGTAGCTGGCTATGTCTGCCCCCGCTCTCCAGTATTCTGGTTCTGGGGCGTGACAACTGGAAAGCTGTGAAGCGGGTGATGAGATATCTCAAGAAGACTCAGACATATGCACTGTACTACAACGGGTATCCGACAGTAGTGGAAGGCTTCAGTGATGCTAGCTGGTGTTCAGAGGTGGAAAGCGAGAGATCCACATGAGGATATGTCTTTTCCTTGGGTGGAGCTGCTATATCGTGGAAGTCGAAGAAGCAGACTATATTCTCTCGTTCCTCCATGGAATCTGAATTCTATGCACTTGAAACTGCAGTAGATGAAGCAGAATGGCTTCGGAAGCTCATGTATGGTCTTCCAGTGGTTGGGGCTCAGATACCGACGATACCGATATACTGTGACAACCAGGCGACTGCGGCGGTGGCATCAAATGACCTTTTCAACGGGAAGAAGAGGACTGTGCGGTTGAAGCATAGGGCAGTACACGATCTTATCAAAAGAGGTGTAATTGTAGTGATTGATGTTCGGAGTCAGGAGAACCTGGCAGATCCATTCACAAAGGGCCTCAAGCGCCAGTTGGTCGATGACACAGCTTGTAAAATAGGCTTAAAGGCATTCTGATAGTATGTTTTTGTAATCCTACCATAAAGTTTTATGATATTAGTTCAAAGAGAAATCTACTAGGCATCTAACTTTTGGTTCAAAGAAGGACCACTGACTGGAAAACTATCAGGTAACAGTGGGTACTTGTTCTCTAGAACATGGAAGGAATAGAGACCCATAACCACTGTTGTCTACTATGTATTTTCTGCAAAAAAAAAGATCCTGTGGAAGGTTGGCTTAAACGCCTTAATGAGTTCTCAGGCAGAGTGAATGCCTGGTGTGCTTTACGGAAAGCATGGTAGAGCCGCACTACAAGAAGTAAAAATCCATGCTACAGTGGGGTGACTCCACCATGAGGTTCCCAGGTCTGGGGTAATACCTCGGCTTTGCAAGCCAAGTCATAGCGGCGTAGCACCGTAAATAGGCAGGTAGCCTAATGCTGTATGACGTAATTAAAGAGTTGTAGACAGCACTACAAAGGGGAGGATGGCCCCATGTTACAGTGGCACAACACCACGATGAGGTACCCAGGTAGGGATAAAGCCTCGGCCTTGCAAGCCATGTCGTTGCGGCGTAACACCGCAAGGAAGCCTTAGGCTTCATGCTAGGTAGATTGGCACTACAAAGAGGCTGAGACCTCATGCTACAGTAGTATGACACTACGATGAGGTTCCCAGGTAGGGGTAATGCCTCGACTTCAGGCCATGTCATAGCGGCGTAGCACCACAAGGAAGCGCAAGGCTTCATGCCATGTCTCTTTAATAAAGAACTCACCTATAGTGTATGAAAAGAGATATCAGGCCGTCTCTTGAGGGTAAACTTGTAGACGCCCAAAATTATACACTGAAACCAGGCTGACACAGGGCCTTTAATGTGCAACTAGAAGCACACATAACTACACTTTATGAGTGGAAAGAATTACAATTGTGGTGCAGAATTCAATGCGTAGTCCATTCTTGTATCACATTGTTATTTAACCCATGCGGAAAGATTCAAGTCGTCAGCGACATCTATCCTAATGCAAAATGGACAGTTTCTGTGGGGAATGCTCAACCCTGGACACATATATATGTTGTGATATGTGGGAGATTATTGGTGCTTTCTTTACATGGAGAGAGCTTGCTCTCAACATGCCTTGTAAAAGTTTAGTCCCACATTGAAAATGCATCATGAGTTATCTCAACATATATACTTGGTTGTGTTGTTGAGAGATGCACATGGGGTGGTGACCCTAAGGAAGGAACCATGTGGGTGATTTTACTAGGAGGTAAAAATAATGCTCCACGGATTAAGCATTAATGCTTTTGCCATTCTCTTGGATTAATTCCATTTGGAGCTAAGCCCCAAAGGGGTTTAGTGACTCGGACTCGGACTCGGACTCGAACTCGGACTCGGGCTCATGAGGCGTAATGTGGTATTTTGTTGGCGCACTTTGCACTTGGCACTTGCGACCATGAGGCTATGCGGCTCACGTGGGCAGGCTGCTGCCACCGCATGGAGGGCTCCGCTAACTGTGCAGGCTACAAGTCAGTTATGGAAAGACTGATTCAATGCGATTAATTCAGATCCACTTTTTGTGGGATTTGAATTAATTTCGTTACTATCTTTGTGGGATTTGAATTGATTTTGTTGCTATCTTTCTGGGATTTGATTCAATCTTTCCATAACTGAAGAGGCGGCTATGGTTTCCACCCTCTCTCTATATATACTCTCTTCTGGCCTCCTTTGTGAAGGGCTACGAATTTTATAAGTCAGAAAAGAGAGAGAGAGAGAGAGAGAGAGAGAGAGAGAGAGGGGGAGCTGCTGCCGCCATTGCAAGTCCATCCGAGGAGTCAGAACAGAGGTGACTTCGAGCGTTCCACAAGTTCTTTAACTTGCTGGTTCCTGGAAGTAATTCGTGTGGGACGAATCTTGCTTTGAGCAACGGTGTTTTGACACCCCAGCAACTTTTTTTCATCTCATCTTTCTCTAGATTATTGTAACTCGTTCTGTCCCAATTGCAACACGTTTGCAAGGAAGAACGAGAGATCTTCTCTTCTCTATTTTCCTCCTTCAGATTATAATCTGGCTATTTTGCTTTTTGTATCATCGTAGATTTTGAGTTTGATCACTGCCAAGTTTTTGTGTGACTCTCAAATCTCGATTGAATCAGTTTTTCCATCTTTGGTCAAGCTCCGGGAATAACAGATCTTGATTAAATTTGCTCCTGCAGAAGCTGTTCCATGTATTTTGGAGTAGAGGCTACTTATAATCCTTGTTGTTGAACGTCCAACGATGTAAAAGTCTTATTTTATTCCCTGCAATTAGTTCCTTGTCACACCTTTAGTTTCTTTCCAGGATCTATAATTTTTCAGCAGTGAGTAGCTATTTAACATAAAGTCTGCACACTTTATTTTACGGCACTACATTGGTTTTCATGCACACAATTTTTCCGTTCTTACTTTTTGTTGCTCAGGTTCATTTTGGAGTTAATAGTGGTTCAACGAGGTTTGCTCCGGAAACCCAAGCTGTAAATGAGGCTACTTTCTGTTGTCCAGATGATTTAGGACGGAAACCCTAGGTTAGATGTGGATATAAATAAAGGCAATTGATAAGGGCACTGCAACATTTGATCAGGGCTAGCCCATAGCCCTGATCAAAAAGTGAAGTGTCTTTTATAATAAGGACTGCCCAAATTTCTGGCAGTCCTACATATAGTAAGGACTGACAGGAAAATGGACAGTCCTTTTGTTTCACATGCTGAGACTTAGGACTGCCAAGTTTTCTGACAGTCCATTCAGTTTGCAGGACTGCCCGAAAATTGGGCAGTCCTTGTTATAAAAAAAGTGAAATTTTTGATCAGGGGCTAGCCCTAATGGGCTAGCCCTGATCAAAAAATGCAGTGCCCTTATCAATTGCCTAAATAAAACATCAGTCTAATTTTATTAAATTATTTAACATATAATTATGTTTTTATTTTCCACGCAGAAAGTCGCCATCTTCCCTTCAGATGGAGGTATTTCACGAGTAAGAGAGGTAGGACCATAGGGTCATAAATATAACATAATTCAATGTACATTATTTTTAAATACCTATAAGTTTAGTCTTGAACACCATATTTTGCTTCATGGATAAAAAAAATGTTCTTAATTATAACCTGACCGTATTAAAGAATCTCCAGGCTGGACGTAATTGTAACCTACCTTGTTGGAGGCAAAATTTAAGATTTTACTTGAAAGAATACATAAACTACTGTACATACACACACAATCTAGACTCATTATAGTCTATGGGATCTTAGAGGCTGCTCCTTGCTTTAAATTGTACGACTTCCGCAGCTGTGTGCTTGTCTGTGTGTTTATTCGAGTTTCTAGACTTTCTAGATATAAGACATCCATCTTGGAACCTATCAAGCACATTACTAGACTCTCGACATTATCTAACAGTATCTTGAATCATAATCAAACTCAGGGATACAAAACCGTTAAGTTAATATTCTACATTTAACTTTACTGATTTTTAAATTTCATCATGGTTAGTCTTGGTTTCATCAGGGCCTCACCCAAGAGAGACCATCATCACCTGTTCTTCCATCGAGGTCTACATTTTCTGCTTAGTAATTATACCTATACCATCAAAAGGAACTTTTGTTTCTTCATATTAATTTTTTTCTGTTGCATGTTCAGTCTCAGATGGGCATTGCGGTTTTTATTAACATTGGTGCTACCCTTTTGGGGAAAAATTGGAAAGCTTACTAAGACTATAATGTAAGGCTATCTTGCTCAGCTTCAATTGACAAAAAAACAATTAAGTTAGTTTCTCTTCCCGATAAACCTATCAGCCACCAATACAAAAAGTAGTGATAAAAACAACTTCCTTTTTTGATGTCCCCTCCCATACCGATCTCATCTTCATTCCTTCCATTATGAGGAAGAAGTGAAAACTTGGTGCATAATCTGAGATATTCTGAAACATTCTTTGTGATGCTCGATTGCTGAGTGTGTTTAAGGACCTACATTGCATGCTAGACCACCCATTATTCTTCGACAATCACATAAGTTCCGATCAAGAGGTTGACATAGCTTGCGGTGGCAATGGCGGTGGCACCCCCACTTATGATACTATTAGCCCAATATTGTCCCCCAGTCTAAAATCTTTCCAATTGGGCCACCATATTTATGTAGCTAGTGGTCTTCCAATTGACGTACGTGTTGCGATGACACATTACAATATCTAGACCTTGTCTAAAATACATGTTGGACATGGCACACTATAGATACAATGAGTTTCGGGGGTATGTGTTTCATAGTATAGGCTCATATTTTCCTTTGTCTATTGACAATAAACTTCTGCTACGATTACTAATCATATGAGCCTTCAAAGTGGCACCGTTGCATAAATAATGCCTTAATGGAGAGAACAAGAGCTAGTAAAAACAATAATGTGATGAGCTCAAGAAATTCTTCAACTCTCCAATGATCCTAAGAGGGCAATAATATCAAATGTGCTTAAAATAAACGGGAAGCATAATGTCAGTCTCTTAGTTTAACCATTTATGACTAATTGATAGGTATAGATGCAACTATGAGACAAAGGAACGTGCATGTTGTTTGATGTTTTGGACAAATTTCTAGTCTCGGCCTAAGGAAGAAGAGAAAAACTTTGGCGTCTGACGTCATGCAGATGAGTGCATGGTTCTTGATAATGAGGCATTTTACGCTATCTACTTTAGAACACTCCAGCTCACTACTACTAGCTGTGGCCTGTGAGTATAGATATACTTCTTTATTTTTAGTCTTTTTCATTGAGTACAAATGTTTTTTACCTATGATAGTTTTTCTCTGAGCATCTTGTAATGTTCTCACATGTCTGGTTCAACAAAAATGCATGAATTAAGCAAAATTGACGTTTCATATTCTCGATTGTTGAGTGTGACAGATCAACTACTGGTTGGTAGTTCCAATTGATTTCATAGTTAACTCTCTGATGGAAGTAATTATTTTATTGGTTATGGCATTGTTGTCATGGTCCATTAGTAAATATTAGACATTTTACTAAGTAACCACTATGAAATTCTAGTGGTAATTTTGGTTTTGTATACTTTTATAATGCTAATAAGCACCAAATTAACATGAAGCAGCTTATTTTTCCTTGAAATATATTGAGATTGATGAAAACAATGTTGAAATTATCACAAATATATGTAGGTAGACTCTAGGTACATTTCCTTATTATATGTAGTAAAATTTTCTCAATATCCTAATCTGACCTGAACTATCAAAAATATAGAATAGGTAGACCCCAGGTAATTTTTTCTAGTCTCTACATGGAAATTACATAACACAAATGTTATAGAATCTTGACTTGTGGTATCAACTATAGATATGAGGCTAACTCACTAGGGGCAACCCTCTCCTCTCATTTGGAAGTTAGGGCTTCAGCTTGAAGCACTCTTCTTTGAGAATCAGACGAGTTGTTAATTATTTCACATTTTGAGATATGAGCCCTTTATGTAACTTTCTCTAATGAGGTTTTTGTACTTGTCTAAAATTTCTAAGGATTAATTGAGAAATCATATAAGCATCTATGTGTTTTATTTCTTCCCTCTCCTATTAGGGATACAAGTGAATAGTGTTGTTAATGGGCAAGTTCTCTGCAATCACCTGACTCTATCTAACTCTATTTATTAGCACACCCAAGAATGGAGATTTTTATTTTAAGTTTACCTTTAGGCCAAAACCTGAGAAACTAAACCATGTGGAACCTGAGATACTAAACCATGAGTCTGAGTGTGGAACCTGAGATACTAAACCTAAGATAATAGCCTAAGAGATACCAAACCATGAAGAACCCGAGATATGTAATTAAAAAAATCTACATGGTGTTCTTGTCCTTGTGGCTGAGTGTGGAACCTAATAAACTAAACCATGAGGAGATTTCTATTTTAAGTTTATCGTTATGCCAAAACAACTTTAAGTAATTAAAAGAACTACAACAGATCCTCCACCACCCACCATGACACTACTGCTACCCCTTGCCATACATGTTGACGTCCAACCGGGCCATTGTTGTTCTTCTTTGTTGTTGTAGTTTGTTTGATAAGTGGACATTTTAATTTGTGGATAAATTTAATTTTTTTTGTCGTATTGGATACTAATGGTAGATAATACACAAGTTAGTTTGATGTTGTTTTAATTTGTTTATTAATTTGATTCATTTACTAAGTAATCAAAAATTGCATCCTTCTATGTAAATTACAGTAGCTAATATTATTGTATTTTTGTGTTTCAATGGTTGTAGGTACCTAAACAATCTAACTTGCCAAAGACATGTTTTCTAAAGGACTTCAAAAGAAAATATGTTGCTTTTGGACGCTTAAATTCTGATACACCATCAAAGAAAGTGTTGGAGTGGGTGTGGTTCTTAACCTATGTGGAGAAGACCTCGGAGTGCGACGAGCGCTGTCTGTGTGTCAGAGAAGCTCGGGGAGGTGACGAGGCCATTCGGAGACGAAGCAGAAGCTCGGGATCCACCAGATTACATATTGGAACATGGGAGGCAGAGTTCGGGCCGAACTTTGCCCCCACACAGAGTTCTGGCCGAACTCTGCCTTTTGGTTCCAGAATGGTTCTGGTTGCCAAACACAGAGTTCTGGCCGAACTCTGTGTCATCGGGGCTGAAGCATTTGTCAGGGTAATTGATCACCATTGGATCGTATTCTACGGTCCAGGTTTTGCTACAGATTAGGGGGTTTATACATGATTATTTCTAACCCTAATTATAACACAACACACACAAGGAAGAGAAAAGAGGCAAGAGTGCTATTGCAACGTTGGGAGAGAAGAAGGAGGATTAAATGCCATTTTTGAAGGAGGATCGTGTTCGGGTAATATCTACTCGTCGTCTTTGTTCTTCGTAGCCTTATAATCATTATTCTTGCTTTTAAGTGTTGTGGGGATCCGATTTGGATCAGAAGTAGTTTGTAGAGGGTGTATTCCTTTATTTCATTAGTGAAGGCTTCTCAGGGTTGGACTCCGATTGTCCCGTAGTTTTTTCCGCAAGGATTTTTCACGTCAAAAATTCTCTGTCTGCGTGGTTTGTTTTAGTGTTTTGGTTCGTGCGTTGTATTGCTCGGTTTTCTCGCATGTACTCTCTAGTTTGGGGAAAGGTTTTCGCATTTCTTTTCTAACAAAGTGGTATCAAAGCCAGATTCTGGAATTCAGAAGGGTGTCAGGAGTTGACAGGAAAACTAGAGAGGAGAGATGGACGCGAAGTCGGTGCGCAAGGTTAACCTGAATAGCACCAACTATCACTATTGGCGGAGCAAGATGAAAGATTTACTGTTTGTCAAGAAGCTGCATCTGTCCGTATTTTCATCCGAGAAGCCCAGTGATAAATCCGAGGAAGACTGGAAATTTGAGCATATACAAGTGTGCGGATATATCAGGTAGTTCGTTAACGAGAACGTGTACAATCACGTTGCCAATATTGAGCATGCGAAGATGCTACGGGATAAGCTGGAATCTTTGTATGCAAAAAAGACCAGGGTAAACAAGTTGTTCCTAATTTGGACGATTATGGGTTTACGGTACAAAGATGGGGCATTTATTTCAGATCACTTGAGTGATTTCCAGGGCGTGGTTGACCAGCTATCTTCAATGGGAGTCAAGTTTGACGATGAGGTTTAGGGACTATAGCTGCTGTGTACATTACCAGACTCGTGGAAGACCGTACGAGTATCTATGATCGCTTCTACTCCAGAAGGCGTGGTCAGTTTGGAGTTTGCCAAGAGCGGAGTGCTGAATGAAGAGGTACGGAGACGTTCTCAGGGCACTTTATCCACATCCCACCACTCAGAGGCATTGGTTTCAGAGAGCCGCGGAAGGGGCAAAAACAGGGGTCCAGGTGGTGGCAGAGACAAGAGTAGGGGGAAGTCCAAGGGTCGTTACGAGGACTCGGAGTGTTACTACTGTGGCAAGAAGGACCACATCAAGCGGAACTGTTTCGCTTGGAAGAGAAAGAAGAAGGGCGACAAGGGGAAGCAAGATGAGAACACTATAGCGGCGGCTTCGATACACGGAGGCGATGTGATCGTCGTAGGTGATGAGTTTTCACAAACTCGTCTGCGATGACAATTCTTGGCTGGTGGACTCTGGAGCTTCAGCGCATGTATCTCACAACATGGCACTATTTTCTACTTACACGACAGGAGACTGTGGAGTGTTGAAGATGGGCAATAGAGATGTGTCGAAGGCGGTTGCCGTTGGAGATGTGCATTTGAGAACGAAGACGGGTGTAGTTCTTGTTCTTAAAGATGTTCGTCATGTCCCTGATATCCGTTTCAACCTGGTATCGGTTGGAAGGTTGGATGACGAGGGATTCTTCAGTCTCTTCGAAAATAGTCAGTGGAAGCTTTCCAGAGGTTCGATGGTGATTGCCAGAGGAAGCAAGAAGTCCGGTCTTTACTATATGGAGGGGAACGCATAGAGGATACAGGAGGTGAACACAGTCAGTGATGCGTCTACCGAGTTGTGGCACAGGCGACTCGGCCATATCAGCGAGAAGGGGATGAGCTACTTGGTGAACAGGAAGGTGATTCCAGGGCTTAAGTCTACAAAGTTGGAGAAGTGCACGCACTACTTAGCTAGGAAGTAAAATAGGGTGTCTTTCCAAAGTCATCCAAATTCAAGGAAGCCAGCATTGCTTGAGTTGATTCATTCGGATGTTTACGGTCCTATGAAGGTAAAATCTATTGGTGGTGCTTCTTACTTTGTAACTTTTATTGATGACTGTTCCAGGAAAGTTTGGGTCTATGCCTTAAAGACCAAGGATCAGGTGCTGCCTACTTTCAAAGAGTTTCAGGCCTCTGTTGAAAGAGAGACGGGCAAGAAGTTATTGTGTGTTCGGTCCGACAACGGCGGCGAATACATCGGTCCCTTTGATGCTTATTGCAGAGAGCAGGGGATACAACACCAGAAGACTCCGCCCAAGACACCTCAGCTCAATGGTGCAGCGGAGCGCATGAACAAGACACTGATAGAGAGGGTGCGGTGTTTGCTGTCAGAATCAAACTTGCCAAGCAGTTATTCGGGTGAGGCTCTTCTCATAGCTGCTTATGTTATTAATTTATCTCCTAGTGCTCCTTTACAGGGTGATGTGCCTGACAAAGTATGGTACAGCAAAGAGCCGTCAGACAATCACCTGCGAGTGTTTGGCTGTAAGGCCTTCGTGCATGAACCGAAGGACGAGAGGTCCAAACTTGAGCCGAAGACGAAGCGATGCGTCTTTGTCGGTTACGATCGGGATGAGTTTGGTTATAGACTCTACGACCCGGTGGAAAGAAAGCTCTACAGAAGCAGGGACGTGGTATTCGTCGAGGACCAGACCATGACCAACACTCAGGATTCCGAGACGCCTTCTGAGGCTGAGGAATTGCCTGAGTTAGAGTCATTTCGCTTCGAGCGGTTTCCAGAGGACATCGCAGAGGATCCAATTATGGGAGAGCCAGTACATGGAGTTGCTCCCAACCTTGATCATCAGCCTGCTGATGGTGGTCAGGGTGTCCCTCAGGAGGATGAGCATGTCGGGGAGGCTGTTCCTGAAGAGGAGGAGGCTGTTGTTATACAGCCAGCACCAGTGGCTCCACTGAGAAGGAGCAACAGAGAGCGTCGACCATCTACGAGATACTCACCGGGTGAGTACGTGCTTCTGACTGACGGGGGAGAGCCCGAAAGCTTTACAGAGGCTATGGAAGACGAACACAGGCAGGGGTGGATGCAGGCTATGTAGGAGGAGATGAGTTCCTTACACGCCAATTCTACTTATGAGTTGGTGCGGTTGCCAAAGGACAAGAAGACTTTGAAGAATCGATGGGTATTTAGAGTGAAGTAGATGGATGATGCTACTCACCCTCGATACAAAGCGAGGCTAGTAGTTAAAGGCTACGGTCAGCGGAAAGGCGTAGATTATGATGAGATCTTTTTGCTTGTCGTCAAGCATTCGTCTATTCGGGTGGTGCTAGCATTGGCAGCCAGTCTCGACTTGGAGGTCGAGCAGATGGACGTGAAGACGACATTCCTCCACGGTGATCTTGAATAGGAGTTATACATGGAGAAGCCAGAGGGATTATGTGAGAAGGGCAAGTCACATTTAGTCTGCCGGTTAAAGAATAGCTTATATGGTCCGAAGCAGGCTCCGAGGCAGTGGTACAGGAAGTTCGAGTCATTTATGGGGGAGCATGGTTATGCACGGACGACGTCGAATCACTGTATATTTGTGTGGTATTTTGCCGATGATAATTTCATCATTTTATTGCTCTATGTTGATAATATGCTATTAGTGGGTCGGAATGCCACTAGGATAGCGGATTTGAAGTGCCAACTGGGCGCGGCCCAAAAGAAGTACATTCACCGGATACTTCAGCGTTTCCGGATGGACGGGTCGAAGAAAGTGAGTTGCCCTCTTGCGGCCCACTTTAAGTTCACTGAGGAGTAGTGTCCATCTACCGAGGACGAAAAAGAAGATATGGAGTGGCTACCATTTGCTTCAGCTGTGGGGAGCCTTATGTATGCTATAGTGTGTACGAGGCCAGACATCGCTCATGTAGTTGGCACTGTTAGCAGGTATCTTTCAAATCCTGGAAGGATACATTGGAGTGCGATCAAGTGGATTCTACGATACCTTCAGGGCACTACCGATTGGAGATTTTTTTTTGGTGGTGACGAGCCGAAGCTGGTTGGGTATACCGACGCTGATATGGCTGGAGATGTAGACACGAGACGATCGACTTCGGGCTATGTGATGATGTTTGCCGGAGGAGCGGTATCATGGCAGTCGCGGTTGCAGAAGTGTGTTGCCTTGTCGACAACGGAGGCTGAATACATTGCGACGATGGAGGTTTGCAAGGAGCTGTTGTGGATGAAGAAGCTGTTGCAGGAAATGGGGCTGAAGCAAGAGCAGTATACTTTGCTTTACGACAGTCAGAGTGTTATTCACCTTGTAAAGAACCAGACATTTCATAGTCGGTCCAAGCACATCGAGACTCGGTATCATTGGATACAGGATGTGGTTGAGAAGAAGGACGCGGCGCTTGAGAAGGTTCATACTGATGACAATGGAGCAGACATGCTCACGAAGGTTCTACTAAGGAGAAAGTTTGAGTACTGCAGGCAGATCGTCGGGATGACGACCTCCTCAACATAGTTGTGTAGGGGAAGATTTGTTAGAGTGGGTGGGGTTCCCAACCTATGTGGAGAAGACCCCGGAGTGCGACGAGCGTCGTCTGTGTGTCAGAGAAGCTCGGAAAGGTGACGAGGCCATTCGAAGACGAAGCAGAAGCTCGGGAGCCACTAGATTACATATTGGAACATGGGAGGCAGAGTTTGGGCCGAACTCTGCCTTTTGGTTCCAGAATGGTTCTAGTTGCCAAACACAGAGTTCTGGCCAAACTCTGTGTCATCGGGGCTGAAGCGTTTTTCAGGATGATTGATCACCATTGGATCGTATCCTACGGTCCAGGTTTTTCTACAGATTAGGGGGTTTATACATGGTTATTCCTAACCCTAATTACAACGCAACACACACAAGAGAGAAAAGAGGCAAGAGTGCCATTGCAAATTTGGGAGAGAAGAAGGAGGATTGAAGGCCATTTTCGAAGGAGGATCGTGTTCGGGTAATATCTACTCGTCGTCTTTGTTCTTTATAGCCTTGTAATCATTATTCTTGCTTCTAAGTGTTGTGGGGATCCGATTTGGATCGGAAGAAGTTTGTAGAGGGTGTACTCCTTTATTTCATTAGTGAAGGCTTCTCAGGATTGGACTCCGATCGTCCCGTGGTATTTCCCGCAAGGGTTTTCCACGTCAAAAATTCTCTATGTCTACGTGGTTTGTTTTGGTGTTTTGGTTCGTGCGTTGTATTGCTCGGTTCTCTCGCAGGTACTCTCTAGTTTGGAGAAAGGTTTCCGCGTTTCTTTTCCAACAGAAAGATATTTATAATATCATCGTCGATGAAAGCTTTGACCTCAATGCATATTTGTTTGAAGAAGATGGAAACTTTGAAGATATTATGCTTGGTGATTTGCTCAATTAGCCAAAAGAGTGTTCAGTTTCGTAGGATTTGAATATTAGTTTTTGTTTTACTTTTTGGAGTAAACTTCGTAGGTGTTCTGAAATTCTATTCTTTTTCGATTTGGATGTTATGTGTGAGAACAATTGCAAGTACTTGTATACGACAAAGACAATGACTAATTAGTGATATTCAATATCATTTGAGATTCTTGAATGATGGGTGATTATATTCATTTTGAATTGAGTGTATGCATTTTCTATTGAGTTTCTTGAATTACATTTAGATTGAATAAATGCGTACTTGTGTGATTAATTAAAATAGTCATGGTGAAATTTTTACAAAAATTCGACAGATATTGTCGGTCAAAAAATGGACAGCTATGAAGAATTAGTTTAGCGGGTTAATTGATGGATCAAGTCCGTCATTTATGGTTTGACAAACCAAACCCGTCATTTTTCCCACCTGCTTATTGACAGTAGAAAATTGTCGTTTACAGTAAACTATAGTTTATTTTTGACGGACCATGTGACGGACCAAAACCGTCGAAATATACAATTTTTGATGATTTTGGTCTGTCGAGAAACATGAATTCTGGCGCAATGTACATCTGTCTCATTAAAATCGTCTAATACATCAAAAGCATCGGTGTCTGATCTTCTAGAATCTTCCAGGATTCGTCATCCAAATCCAATGCGGTCCACATGCCCGGGTCTAATATGTTAACGATCCAGTCAGGAAAGGAGCAAAGTATAATATAACTCAACAGTACTCAACAACATGATGTAATGGTATATAAAATAGCAAAGACAACTAAATAGCAAGTAAATTGGAAAGTACCTGAAATCATGTACTAGCTACGTAAAACATGTGCAATAGAACATCATTGAGCATGTAGGGCTATCAAGTCGAATGTATAGGGCAATAGTATGCTAGCGGTCACGTATAGTATAAGGCATACCATGTAGACTATACTAACAGGAATAAGGTATAAAGTAATGATATGCTAGCAGTCACGTATAGTATAAGGCATATCATATACTCTATACTAGCAGACAAGTAAATAGACATAAGGTATAGCGCAATGATATACTATCAGTTACGTACATTATAAGGTATATCATATACTCTATACTAGCAATCAAGTATATGTCCAGGACTTAGGTGGCTACATACTTCATGATCGTTCTCCCCCACCCTCCCCCCCCCCTCCCCCCCCCCCCACCCTCCCGACACGACACGACACGATGAACATGCAAGCAAGTAAGAAACACGAAAACATGTCAAGCAAGTGAGTGTAAACATGTATGTAAAGTTGCTAAGTAAAGTTGAGATACAAGTACTTGCCTTTACCGGTGGACCGTTACAAGGTCACCTAGAATAATTAGGAAAATTAATAATTAGAAATTTATTTAAAAACATTTCTAACAACTAACTAATAATAACTAATTTCTATTCTATTATTAACAAATAATCTAATTGTAGCTAATTACTAATTATCAAAAATAGCTAATAATAAATATTAGCAACCAATATAGATAATAATATCTATAACTAATATTTATAAAATATTAGCAAATAATATTTATAGATTATTTAGCAACTAATTATATCAACGATTTAATAAGGACCAATAATTAATAATACTATCCTAATCCAAAAAAACTAATTAACAGTACAAAAATACACACAAAAAATAGGAACCCCTCTTTTCTCTAATTCTTTCCTTTTCTTTCTTTCTTTTTCTTCTTTCTTTCTTTTTTCTTTTTCTTTTCTTTTCCTTTCTATTTCTTTTGCCCAGCCCAGTACTTGGTCTGTAGGCTCAACCTCCGGGGATGGCTCCTTCTCCTTATTTTTCTTTTTTTTTTCTTTTCCTCAATGGCCTATGGCCTAGGCCCAAGAACTCACCAACACCCCTATCAACCTGACCCACCTTCACCACACATAAACCCTAGCCCTAACACTCATTTCACTCTCTCTTACCTATACACTCCAGTCCTCACTCATTGACTCTATAGCCGACATGTAGACCCAAGAAACCCTAACCCTAATCAAAGAGAAATAGAGGAAGATGAAGAAGAAGAGCTTGAGGTCAAAAGATCACCTCAATGTACGACGGCGCGTTGATGCCACGACGGAGGAGAGGCGCAAATCGGGTCGATCCGACGGTGAAGGCTTTGTCCCGTCCAACTCTGGTGAGCTGACGGCGGGCACTCGAGGCAGATCTGGTAGGGACTCGTGGTCGAGCGGTCACTACACCAAAACAGATAATTACCAACAGTTAATACCGTGACAAATAATTTTTGTCACGATAACTTCCGTAACTAATTAGGTGTTACAAATTTTTGTAACTCTTTGTTGTCACGGTAATAACCGTGACAAAAACAAATTTATGTCACGTTAAAAACTGTGACAAAATTAAGATTTTATCACAATAATAACTGTTACAAATTCTAATTTTGTAACATTTTAAATCGTAATGACACAAAACTTTGTAATGCTAATTACCATTATGATATAAAATTTTGTAACGATTAAACCGTGGTGGCTAAAAACTTTATTACGGATTTAACAGTTACAAATTGTCGATTTTACCAATTTGTAATACTTATTTTCAAGTTTTTTCATTGAAATAACCATTACAAATCATAATATTTTTACAAAAAATACATATAATCTTGTTACAAGTGAACCATAACCTCTCGATATATATACATAAAGGAAAAAAATACACACTCAAACTCATTTTATTACACGAGCAAACGTAGTAAAAAATCTAGTGTTACACAAATTCTCTCTATACAATGGGATATAATAGTCCAACAATATTTGTACAAATAATAATTCTATATTGAAAAGAGATGTGCCCAACGAGCTGACGAGCTTGTCTTGTAGTGAATTAATGCTAGAACTTCATGCCCGTTACCGCGAATTGTGGTGAACGTTAGTACATCATAAACTAAAGTTCATCCTCCAACCTGTACATTTACAACAAGAATCACCTTAAAAAAGGAAGGATGGATGAGAGGCAATATCTGATCATATCGAACCCTTCAGTGAAAATTTATATATGTACCTACATCATAGATGGTGTACCATGGCATCCAATCTTGTTTCATTTTCAAGCCTAATTTCTTCAATGCGTATGTTGACGACATTACTGAAACTCTTCCATCAGTATCACCACAGATAGCACACAATGGGATGTTGTATATCAGAAACTTGAAATTTGACTAAGTATATTTAGCTCATAACTTAAAAGACTGTTAAACTTTAGCCCTAGATGAACTATCAACATAACTCACCTAAAATGTCGGGAAGAAAAATAAAACAACATTGCAATGTCGGGAAATCGTGGATCCCCCACAACAACATTGCTCTCAAAGTGCAACTTTTTCTAGAAAAATAAAACCATATCTCGACTTAGTTCAATGTAGAAACAAGAAACGGGAAGAAAAAAGGAAAAAAGAGAAGAAGGAAACCATGTTTTGTTTTATA
Organism: Iris pallida; assembly: GCA_029216955.1. Taxonomy (NCBI): domain Eukaryota; kingdom Viridiplantae; phylum Streptophyta; class Magnoliopsida; order Asparagales; family Iridaceae; genus Iris; species Iris pallida. Next base: position 5,229,969 of record JANAVB010009800.1, read on the forward strand.
TTTTTCTTAGACAACAACTTTCACTCTTTCGGGATAGACTTATTTGTTTTTCTTATATTTCTTTAATTTTTTTTACTTATTTTTAGAGTTCTCTTTCATGTATATCTAACCAAGAGTTCAGAGTTCTAGTTAACTCGATGTTTTTTCTTTATGATTTTATTGTTATGCTTCTCAAATTCATAAATGTTCCTGCCATGCATCTTTTACATCATTGTTGGAAAGAAAGCTTACTCCGGACTGTAACAAATGGAAAAGTATGGCTCCAGATTGCTACATAACAAATGTGGAGTTGAACCGGCAATTGTAGCAGTTATGTTCATACATATCCTTAACTACATTATTCTCAATTTACATGTCTGTAGAAGCTCAAAAAACATGAACATCATCATGCGCTACTCATAATTGGCGCCAACACTCAAATAGTCAAATGGCACCAGACAGCAGATGGTGCGTGACATTAATTGGCGTTGGACTTCAAATGCCGCTGGCTGACACGTGGCAAGCTTCCTCGAGAAGCTGAAACAATTTTCATCTTGACTGACAGCACGTCAGTCGAAAAAATTCTGTTTCGAATCCCGAACGCGCGGCACTCGAGGAGATTGTATCAGATTTGTCATAATGACAGACAGCTGTCTCCCGCCATTCGCAGTTGGCGCAAGGTAATCAATGAATTATGCAGGGTGCATTAAAATAGCAAATAGCGCTCGGTGCCATTCGACAGTGGCGCTATTCAATCAAATCATCCAGAAGCAGTTAGATGATGTGGCACGCATGCCACTAATCTCGAAGAACGTGTACGTGATACTGCCCACGACCAAGCGCATCTCCATCACGGAATACCATGCGTCCAAGCAGTTAAACCAACCGTTCGCACGACTGGATGAATGCCGCACCAAATGCAGTGTGCGCCAATCAGGATAACTACTTAAAAGTTATCTCTAAACTCTATAAATAGAGTTCCAAATCATTTTCAAAGCATCACTAACGATCATAATCTCCTAAGCACTTGCTGCAGCACTTTCTAAAGGCTTTCTTCTTCGACATCGCATCATCCAAGGGATAAAGTGATTATCTTCTGATCAGATTCTTATAGTTGTACTTCTCCAGAAATTAACTTGTACGCTTGTACACACTCTTCTCAGTTTGTAATCAAACAACTTTTGTTTTTGCAAACAAAATGACGACTCTGCTCGGATGACTTTCTCCTCCGACGAGAAAGTGACAACTTAATGCGATGTTGTGTCGGTTGGCACGACGCAAAAGACTTTGGTCATGAAATTTGACCAAACTACCTATGAAGCCATGATTGGCGTAGTAGGTGCCAAGCGTGCCACCACTATTACTGCCATGAACAGGGCGTGTGCTGTTTGGACTCCAAAGTCCTCCAGTGCACCAATTGATGGAACTGGGGATTCCCAGGACCCTTCATTTGGTGTGCGTATTGATCGATAGAAAGTTAAACAGATCTAATACGTGTTCTAACCCGTCATAGGCAGAAACTAGGGTTCACGAATTATACCTGCGGAGGAAAGGAGACAAGTAATTCCTGGCAATCTCGAGCTGACGACCCCAAGATCTTCTTCACGTATTCCTTCCTCGAGTTGGACGTCGTGTGGGCGACGATCTCCCAACATTTTCTTCTCCTTGGCAGCCCTCTCTTTCTCTCCTTACGTAAATCACGAATTTAGAGAAAGTTTCAGATTTCTGATCAGTAATATGACGGCCAGAGAATAGAGGATATATAGGCTACGATAGGGACCATGAGAAAAAATTAGGGTTAGACCTTCTAACGGATCTGGATATCCCGTGTTCAGCCCGAACACACAATCTAGGCCCATTAACAATAGCTCGGTCCACTAATGAGCTATTGTTGCACTACCTTCCTAATCCCAAATTATGTTTGTGGGCTCCTTTTATTATATGCTCGTTTCGCTCCCCATGTTAAGATATCGTATGTCCGTCGATCAAATTAAGTTACTGACAACTATATTGATTCGACATCTTTTATCTGTAACTAGTACCGCTCAACTTTATTTGTCATGTCAGATATAATCCACCTGCAGGGTTTACATGATAATCCTTATGAGCTCCTTAAGGGGACATCATCAACCCGATGTATCGGGACATGGATTCTATTTATAATCAACAGCCCATCATACATACAATATTATTACCCAATTCATAGAGGTTGTTGATCCATAATGAATCTCACTCTTTTATGAGTCAAAATAATGTACACTGCATATACATGTCTGTTATTATATCCGGGTTAAGAGCACAAGCATCCATAATAACAGAGGTGTTTGTTCTCTTATGTAGTCAGTACAAAGAGAACAACCTCAAGTGGTCCTGTTCAATACACACAAAGTGTACTAGTGTAAACCTATAGTCAAGATAGACTAATACCAGATTACACTACAACCTTTCCAATAGATTGTCCAAGTCCATCTAGGTTGTGAACTATTTATATACTCCATAGGGAACTGATAATATGATCTTCTGTGTGACACCACACACCATATTATCTACAATATAGAATATCAGACATTTGCATTAACACTTGCAACAAATACAATATGCAAACATTTGCCCATATGATTCTCATTCAAAATTTAAGGAAATAAGGTTACTAAAAAAGTGATGCTTTTAGTACATAACCCTAACAATCTCCCACTTATACTCAAAGCATTGCTTTTCAGTATACTGTTACAAATCTCCCACTTATACTTAAAGCCATGCTGCTACACATCTGACTCCCATTCCCTCAACATGACTATCAAAAGCCTTAGCTGGTAAGCTCTTTGTAAAGGGATCAGCTAGGTTGTCGGTTGATGCTATCTTGATCACAGCAACTTTTCCTTTCTTTACGAAATCTCGTATCAGGTGGTACTTACGCTCAATGTGTTTGCCAGTCTTATGGGCTCGTGGTTCCTTCGAGTTTGCAACTACACCACTGTTATCACAATAAAGTGTAATAGACTTAGGCAAACTAGGTACCACATCCAAGTCCAACAGAAAGTTTCTGAGCCAAACCGCTTCTTTGGCTGCCTCAGAGGCTGCCACATACTCGACTTCCATGGTGGAATCAGCAATACATTTTTGCTTGATACTCGTCCACACAATGGCTCCACCTCCCAAAGTAAACACATAATCTGAGGTAGATTTCCTGGAATCCCTATCTGACTGAAAATCTGAGTCTGTATACCCCAAGGGAACTAAACTATCTGCCTGGTAAACTAGCATATACTCTTTAGTCCTTTTCAGGTACTTCAAAATATGCTTTACGGCAGTCCAGTGCTCTTGTCCTGGGTTAGACTGATATCTGCTGACCATGCCTACGACAAAGTAGATATCTGATCTCGTACATAGCATTGCATACATTAAGCTTCCTACTGCTGAAGCATAAGGAACTGCCTTCATGTTCTCTATCTCTTTAGGTGTCCTCGGACACTGCTCCTTTGATAGAGCAATTTCATGTCTAAAAGGTAAGAAACCTTTCTTAGAATTTTGCATACTAAAACGAGTTAGTACAGTATCGATATAGGAAGCTTGGGATAAGCCCAACATCCTTTTCTTGTGATTTCGTAGAACTTTGATCCCAAGGATATGACCTACTTTTTCCAAGTCCTTCATATCAAACTGTTTGGATAACCATACCCTTACATCAGATAACACCTTCACATTGTTTCCAATGAGCAAGATGTCATCCACATAAAGTACTAGGAACACCACCACGTTTCCGTCACACTTTCTGTATACACATGATTCATCCTGACATTGATCAAATCCATAGGATTTTATCACCTGATCAAAACATATGTTCCAAGATCTGGAAGCTTGCTTAAGTCCATAAATGGACTTCTTGAGCTTACAAACAAGATGCTCCTGGCCCTTTTCAATGAACCCGTCTGGTTGCTTCATATAGATGTCTTTTTCAAGACTTCCATTAAGGAAAGCTTTCTTGACATCCATTTGCCAAATCTCATAATCGAGATGAGCTGCAATAGATAAAAGAATCCGGATAGACTTAAGCATGGCTATAGGAGAAAATGTTTCCTCATAATCGATACCCTCTCTTTGAGTAAAACCTTTTGCTACAAGCCGAGCTTTAAAGGTTTCAACCTTACCGTCTGATCCTCTTTTTCTCTTATAGACCCACTTGCATCCAATGGCTTTTGGTTCTACAAGCTCCCAGACCTGATTAGAATCCATAGATTCTATTTCAGATATCATTGCTTTTTGCCAAGACTCTGCATCTTTATCTTGGAGTGCTTCATTGTAGGTACAGGGATCATAATCTTGTTCCTCAGGGACGAAGTCTGACGACTCTCCCAAGAACATATATCTATCAGGTTGTATCACAACCCTCCCACTACGACGAGGCACTATCGGTTGTGGTGTAACATTTGTGACACGTTGTGCAGTTATTTGTGGTTCATCCTCTTGTACTGTTGGTACTGAAGTACTTGGTGTCTCACGTCTCAGTTCTTCTAGAACAACTCTACTTGTGGGTTTATGGTTCATCACATAGTCTTTCTCTAAGAATCGGGCATTGGTGCTAACAATGACCTTCTGATCCTTAGGACTATAAAATAAACCTCCTTTCGTTCCTCTTGGATAGCCTACAAAGAAGCGTACTTCTGTACGAGATTCCAACTTATCTGCTTTTCTATTCAGCACATGTGCTGGACTACCCCAAATGCGAACATGTTTCAGACTAGGCTTACGCCCAATCCACAGCTCTGTGGGAGTAAGAGGTACTGACTTAGAAGGAACCAAGTTCAAAATATAAGCTGCAGTCTCTAAGGCACATCCCCAAAACGAATCTGGCAAATCCTAATAACTCATCATTGATCTAACCATCTTCATAAGAGTTCTATTCCTTCTTTCGGCTACACCATTTTGCTGGGGCGTTCTAGGTGCAGTCAATTGGGATGCAATCCCAGCCTCTGATCAATAATCCCTAAACTCTCCAAAGAGGTACTCGCCACCACGATCTGATCGTAATGACTTGATACATTTTCCATGACGTTTCTCCGTTTCAGCCTTGTACACTTTGAATTTGTCAAAGCACTCAGACTTACGGCGCATCAAATAAATGTATCCATACCTTAAATAATCGTCAATAAATATGACAAAATATTCAAAGCCACCTCTAGCTTGGATAGTCATGGGTCCACACAAATCAGAATGAACCAATTCCAACACATCTTTGGCCCTATACCCCTTTGCCGTAAAAGGCCTTTTGGTCATTTTACCTTCCAAACAGGATTCACAGACTGGTAGTGCCTCCACTTCCAATGAACTCAAAGGTCCATCTTTAACCAGTCTTTGAATCCTTCTTAGGTTAATATGCCCCAATCGCAAGTGCCAAAGATATGTTTGGTTCATACAAGAAGGTTCTTTTCTCTTATTTAAGTTAAATGACATATTATTCATTTCCATAAGTTGCATTGTGGGCGAAATAGGATTAATGACATACAAATTATCAACCAATGCACCAGAACAGATAAAATGTTTATTCTTTCTAATAACAATATTGTCATTAAAATAAACTGAATATCCATCCTTAACTAACATAGAAACAAAAACTAAATTCCTTCTAAGTGAAGGTGCATAAAGACAATCTCTCAATGTCAAAGACTTATTTCTACCAAAAGATAAAGTAACATCTCCTAATGCAACGACCGATACTTTTGTAGCATCACCCATGAACAAGCATATCTCTCCATCACTGAGCCGTCTGGTTTCCTGGAACCCCTGCAATGTATTGCAGACATGATTAGTGGCTCCTATATCTACACACCAGGTGCCGGTAGATAACACCGCTAAACATGTTTCAACTACTAGTAAATGAGCTATACCTTCTTTGTTCCCTTGTTTGAGAAGTGGACAATCAGTCTTCCAATGTCCTGACCCTTTGCACTTGAAATATTTGCCTTTCGACTTTTTCACCGCGCCTTGAGGTCCCATGCCCTTCTTTGCTGAGTTTGCCTGTTTCTGAATGTTATTCTTCTTCTTACCGCCTTTTGGCTTAGAAGTAGAAGCCTTTTCAGAAACAAAAACATGACCACTCTGCCTAAAGAGAGATTCAACATCCTGTAGCTCTTTTGCAAGTTCTGCCAAACTATACAACCTTTTGTTCATGTTGTAATTAAGGCAGAAATTGTCAAAACTTTTAGGCAGAGTCCCGAGAATAATATCGACCTGGAATTTCCCACCGATTTCAGCTCCAAGGATCTCTATCTCATTCAGATGACCCATCATCTTGAGAACATGATCCCTTACTGGTGTACCCTCAGCCATTTTTGTATTCATCAAACATTTCATAGGAAACTGCCTAGCTGCTCTACTCTGATGTCCGAAGAGTTCCTTGAGGTTATACATCATGTCATAAGCAGTGGCCACGGCCTGATGCTGATGTTGCAGTACATTTGACATAGATGCCAGAATGTAACACCGTGCCATCTCATCTGCCTTTTTTCACTTCTTATAAGCCTCTTTGACCTCTTCATCAGAGTTAGCATCAGGCTTAGGTGGGCATTCATCAACAAGTACATATTTGTACTCCTCAACAGTCAGAACAATATCCAAATTACGTTTTCAGTCAATATAATTAGGTCCAGTAAGTTTGTTTTCTTTAAGAATCACCATAAGTGGACTGAAAGAACCCATTTTTGAAATCCTGAGAATCACATAAATAAAATTATGTAGGGCAAAAAAAACTTTTTGAATTAACTAAATATTGATTCCCTCAAAAAAATAATAAGAAATTCACCAACACCTTGAACACCATGAATTTAGCATGCCACGATAGTGTGGACATATACAAATTCAACTTTGTTCAAGTAGGTTTTTCTTATTAATTTTACTATCATGTCAACATAACTTTATGACAAATAAAATTAATATGCTGGTCTTGCTCTGGTCATACAAATAATAACATTGACTTCGATGGGGAGGATACCATTATTTGTATCTAAGTGTATACCATTACTTAATACTAAGTCCATTACCTTGTAATGAGTTCCTTCAGATGGAGAAGTGAACACATACTAGGTAACTTTCTACAATTATCCCTAAGAAAGTTTGTACTGGTGATCCATAATTATACTCATCCGATATGGAGGAAAGCACTATAGCCAACACGCAAGTATAATTACATCACCTACAAACCAGTAATGGAGACCATAGGATTTAAACTAAATAAATATCCTCTTCCACTTAGTCATTTAACAATGAAATTTTTTTCTACTAGTTGATATTATGTCCATGTTGTCCATTATTAATGTAGGCTTGGTTTTTCAAAAAAAACAACAACCACACAATAATAAACATGCATAATCAGAAAAAGTAAAATGACAAAAATAAGAGAAAATATCCAACTATTATGGTCATCTTTGCTGCTCCGTCCTCAACTATCCGAATACAAAATCTGGCGCTGCGCAGATCTATTCGGGGTTCGACCTGCCCGGTCACACATAATCTAGATTGTAAAATTAAAATAATAAGCACGATCAACCCTCGTGATTTTAATTACATCCACAGCAACAACAACATCCACGACATTTCTGTGGTTTAAACAACACAATCAAAAACATGCATTGGACCATAATAGTTGGATCTAAGATGCCTGCAAAAATGAGTTAGAACAGATCTACATCTACCGACTATTACACAGCGCAGGTTTTATTGGACAACATGGACGTATCAATCAATACGTAGATCCAAAGTGGCTCTGATACCAATTGATGGAACTGGGAATTCCCAGGACCCTTCCTTTGGTGTGCGTATTGATCGATAGAAAGTTAAACATATCTAATACGTGTTCTAACCCTTCATAGGCGGAAACTAGGGTTCAAGAATTATACCTGCGGCGGAAAGGAGACAAGTAATTCCTGGCAATCTCGAGCGGACGACCCCAAGATCTTCTGCACGTATTCCTTCCTCGAGTTGGACGTCGTGTGGGCGACAATCTCCCAACCTTTTCTTCTTCTTGGCAGCCCTCTCTTTCTCTCCTTACGTGAATCACGAATTTAGAAAAAGTTTCAGATTTTTGATCAGTAATATGGCGGCCAGAAAATAGAGGATATATATAGGCTACGGCAGGGACCAAATTATGGTTAGGCCTCCTAACGGATCTGGATATCCCGTGTTCAGCCCGAACACACAATCCAGGCCCATTAACAATAGCTTGGTCCACTAATGAGCTATTATTGCACTACCTCCCTAATCCCAAATTATGTTTGTGGGCTCCTTTTATTATATGCTCGTTTGGCTCCCCATGTTAAGATATCGTATGTCCGTCGATCAAATTAAGTTACTGACAACTATATTGATTCGACATCTTTTATCCTTAAGTAGTACCGCTCAACTTTATTTGTCATGTCGGATATAATCCACCTGCAGGGTTTACATGACAATCCTTATGACCTCCTTAAGGGGACATCATCAACCCGATGTATCGGGACATGGATTCTATTTATAATCAACAGCCCATCGTACATACAATATTATTACCCAATTCATAGAGGTTGTTGATCCATAATGAATCTCACTCTTTTATGAGTCAAAATAATGCATACTGCATATACATGTCCGTTATTATATCCGGATTATGAGCACAAGCATCCATAATAACATAGGTGTTTGTTCTCTTATGTAGTCAGTACAAAGAGAACAACCTCAAGTGGTCCTGTTCAATACACACAAAGTGTACTAATGTAAACCTATAGTCAAGATAGACTAATACCAGATTACACTACAACCTTTCCAATAGATTGTCCAAGTCCATCTAGGTTGTGAACTATTTATATACTCCATAGGGAACTGATAATATGATCTTCTGTGTGACACCACACACCATATTATCTACAATATAGAATATCAGACATTTGCATTAAGACTTGCAACAAATACAATATGCAAACATTTACCCATATGATTCTCATTCAAAATTTAAGGAAATAAGGTTACTAAAAAAGTGATGCTTTTAGTATATAACCCTAACACCAATCACAACTTCTGTGCTAATCTTGGAGAAAAGCTCTGTAGCTACTTCCTCATCCTCGCAAATTTTAAAATTGGTAGAGTGCTCCAACCACTACCTTGGCGTCAATCAGGGGACAGCGCCACATGGCCACTTCCCCTTCTTCATCAATTCTAAAATTGGTAAAAGGTGCGCCAGTCATGACCCTGGCGCCAATCAAGGGACAGTGCCCTATGGCTTCTCCCTCTTCCTCCCCAGTTCTAAAATTGGTGGAGAGTGTACCAACTACTGCCCTGGTGCAGAACAAAGGAAAATGCCTTATGGCCAATCCTCATTCCTCCCCAGTTCTAAACTTGGTGGAGAAGTTACATATCACTGCCCCTGTGCAGAACAAAAGAAAGTGCCCTATGGCCTCTCCTTATCATTCCCTAGTCCTGGACTCGGTGGAGAATGCATCTGATTGTGCCTCTGTGCCAACCAATGCGAGAACGCTTCTGAGTAGAAAGTCAATTTCTCTTGGCAAAGACAATCAAATCAATGCCAAGAAACTTGACTCTGCTCGTAGTCCATTTTCTGCTGCTCATCTGTGCCGCGCCAAACGCGTTGGAATAGTGTGCGTAGAATAACAGAGAATCCTGCCTGCTCCTCATGACCAGCGCCAATCAAGCCAGAGCCATGATCTTCCTTCTTTGCATATTTCAAGAACTAAACAGGGTAAACTGAGGGTGTCTCAGACAGACAACCAGGTGGCGCAGAACCCTGATTTGTGCACTTACCTTAACCAGCACAGAACAGCATCAAGCCTGCATCAAGAGCAATCTGTGCCACCTACTAAGTTGCGCACAGAAAGAGTTTCTCAAATCAAGAATCCTCTAATCTATGCCAATGAGCTCAATACTTCTCTTTACACACAGGCAACAAGGCATCTCAAGAAACAATTGGTCAAAGGAATCTTCCTTCCGACCAGGGAACAATCAGTCTTCCTTCCGACCAAGAAACAATCGGTCAAAGGAATCTTCCTGATTATGATCAAGATTTCTTTGATCAAAGGAATCTTTCTACTCTTCATCCTGGAGGTAGTTCCCTGCATGACTTTGACGCCGATTGTGAAAGCTCTGAGGGGACTATCTTTTCCACTAGCTCATCATCGATAGCCAGAGAAGTGACTGCCTATGTCACTAATGAAGAACAAGGTGCATCCAGCTCCGGTAGTCAAGAACCGAGGATTGCTGTATTATAGACTAACTTGAAAACGATGGCTAAAATGGTTGCAAGTATGCATGTTGTGATCATAGCACTACATACTGTTCCATCGGTTGCGAATCCAATTCCAACCGAAGAACTTGTAGCAGCATCTGCCCCTGTCAACACTGGTCTGGGAGTACAATCTTCCCATAATGCTACTATACCCGCTCAGGCTACTCCAAGTCAATCTGGTGCTGGGGTAGTGCTTATCATGCAATTCTGCCTCCTAACACATCGAATCAGTCTACTACTCCCCAAGCTTCAGGAGATCCCCTAGAGGAAGTAAAGCTTTTGTGTAACCAGTTCGAAGCCTTCAAGCAGAAGGACGGCCTGCAGAAGCTAGGGATCAAGCAACCTTACCCTATAGAGTGGAAGGAAGTTCCGTTTCCACCTAAGTATAAGCCACCGACTATCATGGTGTTTGACGGCAACTCATCTAAGTCAGTATCTCAATCACTTCGAGGTAATGATTGATCAGCTCCAACCGAACGATGCTCTAATCACTAGAGTATTCGTTGGGTGCTTGGCGGGTGCGGCCTATGACTGGTATCATAGTTTTCCAGATGGTTGCATAGCATCTTTTGCAGGATTCCAACAAATATTCTTGGAACGATTCTATGAGGGAACAAACGACATAACCATGTCGGCCCTCATCAAAATCAAACATCGGCCTAATGAAACTGTTGAATGTTTCATCGACCGCTTCTGTCGTGAGGCACTAAAAATGCCTCTGGGTACTCCATATGCACTGATTATAGATACATGCAAAACAAACTTATTAACTATAATCAGCATGTGGACTGGACCCACGCAATTCCGAGCCTGGGCCTCCTTCATAATAAGTGCTAGGGTAGCCAAAGACAGTGCTGACAAGTTTAAACAACTAGGCATCTAGATGCCTAATCTTGGAAAAGATGAATATTCTGATGACCATGTCACCCTCATCAAAGAAGCTTTAGCCATCAGAGTGGGTCAGTCAACACCTACCATAACGATACCTCTACAGAGAGCACCACGTCCTAAGGAGGAGTATTCCTTTGACGAGGATGACATCATGAGCATATTCGATTATCTCATCAATAGCAACAAACTTCAACTGTCCGAAGCAAAACGGCCAGATGAAGTAGGTAAGACTGACAATCCCAAATACTATGTCTATTACAGGTTCTTGGGACATCCGACTAGTACATGCTATGTACTTGCAATAGCAGCACAGCACGGCAGCTGCAGTGGCAGCGACGGCCGTGGCCGCGTGGGGCCGCCACGACCTTCCACTAGGTCCGACGAAGCCCCGACGAAGCCCCGACGAACTCCCCCGTGGAAGTCATCCTCCTCCCCGGTGCGTAGGACAGACGATTCGAGCGTTTCGCACAGGATCGCATCGTGACACGCGAGTTTTGAACTCATAATTCATGTTTTATCTCAGAAACTTCGTGCATATTTTTTGAGAATCCGAACGTTGGATCGTCGATCCGTCTCTTTCGTCTCCATCTCGGTATATACCCCTTCACCCCTGTCAAGTTTCAACTGTTAATTCTGTTGTTTGCTATGTCAAAATCGGCCACCAAGTTGACCCTTTAAATTGTGTACATTTTGGACAGTTTTGTGGAGCCAACTTCGTGGACTCGTATCTCTGCCATCGCCGTAAATTGTGTACATTTTGGACAATTTTATGGAGCCAACTTCGTGGACTCGTATCTCTGCCATTGCAGCTTCGTTTGGCGTTTCACCAGTTCTTGTACACAACTGGTATAACGTCTTCCTGCCCCTTAAGTTTCATTTTATTATGAGCTTATTTGATTGGTTGAATTTGACGCCAAAGATGGCCGTCCGAATTTGTAATTTCTAACTTATAAAATTTTAATTTTGAACTTAGGACTCCGGATTAAAATTCTGACACCACCAGTAGACTCGTGGAATCGTTTTAGCACAAATTCATATAAAGTTTGCTTGATTTGGAGGACGTAGGCCCCGACACGTATTTCGGTGCAAGGCGGGCCCTATAGTCCGAGTCAACTGGCTATTTTGAGATCGGCTCATCGGAATCCAATTCCGGATATATTGTTGGGTTCGTATCGTCATTCTATATTCATTGGCATATATCTTTCTAGATTTAGTGGACATTGGCTCCGGTACGCATTTCCGTGTAAATCGAATTCCAATATCCGGGTCAACAGATCATTTTGAGATCGGGTCGTCAGAATCCAATTTCAGATATATCGTTGAGTTCGTATCATAATTGTGGGATCGTGGACATATATTTTGCTAGTTTTTGAGGACTTTTATCTTGACACATTTTTTGGTGCAAAGTAGATCTGACACGGACATCGTTTTGACCAGAAATTACCTTTTTGCCTCCGTATCCAAATAGGACTTATGGGTAGGCTATTCTAGCTATTTTGACCATTCTGGACACGTTGGTGAGGGTTGTTTCATCATCCGACAACATCTGTAGACTTTTTTCCTTATATATCACCATTTGTTATAATCCTTCTCTTTTCGGTTCGTATTTTGAGATTCGTGCATCGAAATTAAGATCTGTCGTTTCTAATGATTTCACATCACTGAAATTGATAAGTTGACCATGTGGATGATTATAGAGACTAGCTTTGACCTAGTTTAACCTAGAGTGGACTGGGAGTTGACCAGTTGACCAAAGTTAACTGTAAGTCAACCATTGATCCATTTTGACTTAGTTTGACTGAGTTTGACGTAGAATAGGCCTAGAAGCATAGAGTTAATGTATTTATATATATTGTTTACTTTAGAACACTAAGCAACTTTGTAAATTCATATTAGGTCTCGGTGATGTCGATTTAGGAATAGACCCTCACTTATTGCTCAAGACAGCAGGCGAGTACATTCTCTGATAGTTTTTATTGTCTTGATATCTACTATATCCGATTCAGTTTTAGTGTTTTACTTGATTCTCGACACGATGGTACTTGGACTAGTATATATTGGTTACCTGTTATGAGATATCATTCCTGGGTAACCTTAGTATATTGGTACATTGTTCGATCTTGTTTTCTTGTACTTGTATAGTCGCCGATTCCTAAGTGGATTTGCTACCCTCTTAGAGAATCTAGCATCAAGACGTGACATGTCCGTATCTATTATACTGCTCGGGGATGGAGAGTTATTAGAGGTTATGTGATCTTTATCCCCACTGGTTTACTACTTGTGTATAGCTTTACCCTCGCCACAAGTAGGGTAAAGCCTGACCTGTGTTACTTTTTGCCTCGTAGCTTTCCATTTTGGCCGGCCTGATCCTCTATACTACTTGTGCATAGCCGGTCAAATGGAAGAGCTTAATCTTGACCCAAGCCGATCACATAATGCTCTAATATCTCAAGGTACTGTTTATGCTTACATTATACATCAGATATTACTGTACTGTTCTACATTCCAGTATTTTATACCCTGACATGATATCCAGTTTTACATATCATGTTTATATTCCAGTCTTGATATTTTATCTTGTATTTTATTATAATTCTCTCCTATAGAATTTGTCAATTAGTATGGAACTGCTGTTAGTTTATGTACTCGCTCCCATCCTGATTGGATACGTTGACAACATTTTTAGGAGTTATGCCTTCATTATTGGACTACAGGATGATGCTAGCAAAGGCGGATCTCGATATTCTTTCACCATGAGTTGTCTTCCATGAGTTCTAGGTCTGGTAGTTATTTTAGTTTTGTTATTATTTTTCCTCCGTTTCATTTCTTGTCTCATATGATCCTTCATAGATTCTAGTTGTTCTAGTGATATTATTATCTTTCTTGTCTTATCTTCCTTAGTTTTTGTGATGTGATATGAGTACCTTTATAGTTATGGATCTTTTAGATGTTGTAGTTAGTATCGGATATTTAACAATGCTCTACTATCGATACTATGGCATAGGCTGGGCGTAGCCCACATATTTATACCCGTATATCAGGGTACGGATCGTGACAGTACTTAAAGGAAAGATCCAGGAACTAATCAACGCCAAGGCAATTACCCTTCAGCAAGATGAAAAAATGGTGACTGTAGTGCCCCGCTCCGCGAAGGCACTAGATAAACAGAGAGATCGGATTGCTGGCTCTGCATCAGAAGACGATTGATCTGGGTGAGTGGACAAAGACTCATTTTATGATTCGCTTGCGCCTAATAAGAATCAGAGTTTTTGAATGAATGTTGTTGCTAATAACAAGATGGTAATCATTGAGTATGCTTATAAGAGATTTCACATGTTACTATGCTAAGAACAAGAAAAGAGTTAATATGTATGCTAAGAAGAAGAATTGTTGTATGCTAAAAAGAAACAACATGATGCCTTGTTAAGAAACGAATGTTGTCTTGATTGATAAAATGTTGCCATGCTTAATCAGTAAAGAAAAGAGAATGCTTACATGTCCCTGAATAGAGTATGATTATCAAGAGTAGAATTCATGCTTGTTATCGTGCTTGCTTAAACAGAGATTGCTTATTGTCCTCTGATTGTTGCTATAAAGAAAGAGATGTACAGAGAAGGCACGTTGTTCTGTTAAAAGAGATGATACGGCTTGTCCGTATAGAGAAAAGAGTAGAGCTATTGGCTCGATACATGAAAAAGAAGAAGATGAAAATGTTTACAAGTTGCTCGATTGATGCATGATAGTTTTATCTGATAGTTGCATTTGCATTGGTCTTGGACAACTTGTGCACAAGTATAGATCCTCACGACCGGTTCTGGGGCACCGGAGCCGTTCGGCCTAGGGGGGATAGAGTAGCACCCTGCGATATAAAGACCAAAGGGCTGCATAGAGTGTCCACTAGCGACGAGCTGAACCCAAGAGTCACAGCGGCTAATCATGGATTTCCCATGGACCATCATATAGATAAGTGTCGGTTGGTGAAGATCTGAACCATGTGTACAGTTACTAGTATATACGTTATCAGTACAAGCTAACCCGGAGCGTCACAACTACTGGTCTACGTATATATTAGTGCAGAGCTGAGCCTTATGTCACAGCTGCCAATCGAGTTGCATGAGTTGGTAAAAGAATGTTTTGTTGAGAGTTAACGATGCAGAGACGAAAAGAGAAATGATGGTTTTATCATGTTTATGCTAATCCTTGTCTTGTGCAGGGATGGACGGTCGGCTATGGTAAGAATCACTTAAAAGTGATACATATATACTGCTTAAGTCTTTGACATGAATTGCTTGCAGAGATTTATCTATGCCATGAAATGCTATGCCTCTTTTTCAGAAAAGATATGACATCGTGCTTATAATTGTCCCTAAGAGTTGCAAGAATAAAGAAATGATTATGCTCATGAAACACGCTGCGTACTCCACATAAATGAATAGTCTCTTATATGCTTTACATGAAAAGACAAGAAATGAACTGTGGCTTTTCAAAGATGTTTTCAAAAGAGATGTAAACTGACTCTGTATGCATGGAATGAACTAAGGTAAAAGTAGCAAGATCACATCACAAGAAAATATTTTCTCACTAAATGAACAGTGATCGTTTCAGAAGAATGTAGCCCCTTTGTTCACAATTCACCAGTATGCTGATATACTGACCCACCATCAGTCTGCATGCAGGTGCACTATGCATCGAGAAGGATAGTTGTCACGACCCGCACCCGCTATAAGGGCACGTGCACGTGACAACGCCCAGCCCTCACCGTAAAAACGACGTGGAACGCTGTAGATTTTTCTACTCTAAACAATTTATATATATATCAAAAACCTGTCGAGAATATGGTCAACTCCGAACGGAGGACAAGCAATGAATATATATGAGTACTCAATCACAACTCTAAGATAACAAAGTAAAGACTGAAAGATAAAGACAACAAGACGATAATAAAATAATAACCTGTCAAGTCCAACACAAGAATATATACAAGTCCAAGTCTCTAATACAATCCATAATAATAACAGTCTCAAAAGTAGCTGGAGACAAAGTCCAGTACAAAAGACCTACTCTAACTAAGCAAGTGGTAAGGTCTCGTTAGGCGGAGCTAAGCCCTGCTGGACCAAAGTCTCCAAATCTACGCCCACTACGTCATCCGGACCGTAGTAGGTACAATAATCTCCCTCGTCAGCATCTGTAATATTTGTCAACGTATCCTGTTAGGATGGAACGAGTACAATCTACTAACAACAGTTCACAAGATATGACAAAAGCTGTAAGACAGTAAATAGAGAGTATATACAAGAAAATCATGGAATGTACATGTGAGTATCATGGCAAGGTAAGCTGTAAATCTAGAGCTAGAACATGGCAAGTAAACTGATCATGGCATGTACAAGAATCAAGAATCATATCTCTAGGTGTGTGAGTACTAGCTACAATATGTGGCCGGCTTGGGTCTGCACAAGGTCTACTGATCAGCCAATCCTACGTGGAGTGTAGGATTGATAGCATTCAAGGTCTACAAGAATAAACAAGGTGGATAATGACCACACATCTACACTACTACTCCCCGTCCCCGACTGGTAGAGTGGATCCAAGCAAGACACGTTATGACACGGGATTCTATGAGAAGAGAGCAAGTCTCCTCGAGAATCGGTGTCCATATACTGCACAAGAACTACAAGGGAGCTTGCACAAGATATACCAAGATAACGAGGAATAACATCTCATGTCGGGATCCATGAATACCAATCCGTGTGACCAATGTGTCGAGAACAAGCATATCTACACTAATTACATGAATTATAACAATCATCGTAAATTGGAAAAGTGTCAGAGAATGTACTCGCCTGTAATATGGTATGGTATGTCAACTGGAGCAAATGCAGCGTCTCGAGGACCTATAGAGAACAAGACGTATCAATACTATGTTTAGGAAGTAAAGTCAAATCAATTTAAACCCCATCAAGTCATTCTAGGTCAAGACGCGTCAAACTAGACTGTACGAGGTCAATCTAAGGTATTTTAGGTCTAGCTAGGTCATACTGGGTCAATGCAAGTCAAACGGAATTAATCTAGGTCGATTTGAGTCAACGGTTGACTTACAGTTGACTTTTGGTCAACTGGTCAACTCTGGTCACTCCGGTCAACTCTGGTCAACCCTAGGTCAATCCTAGGTCAATGGTGACTAATAGTTGACTTTTGGTCAACTACACAAGTCTAATGGAATTTGGGACTAAATTGGGTAAAGTGTTGACCCATAGTTGACTTTTGGTCTAAAAAGTCAATCGTGGTCAACCGAGGTCAAGACTAGGTCTAGACGACTATTTCTAACTATTACCAACCTGTACAACCCATATCCAAGTCCATCTTGGATTTCGAAACTCAAATCTTGGCCGTAGGCCAATATCCTATTTTACCCTTAAAAAGGGTAAATTCTAACTTAGGCAATTATCAAGTTAGCCTACCTACGCTTGGTATTTTGACCCGTGCTCCCTAGGGTAGTAAGATACTAGCCTATAGATATATTACCTACCAAAATACCTAGGTAAAGTGGACATCCAGTCCATCTTACGGCCCATTGCCGATATCTTGAATATTTCAAGATACGCAATGGTACGGCGCGATACCGGCTCCCTACGACCCCGATTTCCACTCGGGAGCTTACCCGCAAAATCTAATTCACGTATTCTAACTCCACGCCAAGTTTCATCTCATTCCGACACTCCGAGCTCCGTTTCACCTTCTAACTCGATCTCCTCTATTTCTATTTTTCCCACTTTCCTTCCTATTCTTCTTCTTCTATTTCCTCCTCTTCAAATTCCCCTTCTCTAATTTCTATCCTCCTAACTCATCTTCTTCTAACTCTTCCTCTCATTCCTAATCTTCTTTTCTCTCATTCTTTCCTATTCTAATTTCCTTATCTAACTTCCTCTAATTTCCTTCTTCTCTTCCTCTAATTTCCTTATTTCAACTTCTTCCTATTCTTCTTATCTTTTCCCTAATCTTCTTCTCCTATTCTAACTATCTACCTATATATATATATATATATATATATATATATATATATATATATATATATATATATATATATATATATATATATATATATATATACATGGGGGGTTAAGAGGGGTAAAATGGGGCTTAAAAGGGGGCAATGGGGGGGGGGGCAAACTGCTGCTGCAACTGCTGCAACAGCTGCTACTGCTGCTGCCATTGCTGCTACCTGCTACAGCTGCTGGTTCTGCTGCTGCTGCTGCAGCCATTCCCTTCTTCTTCTTCTCTTCTATCTCCTCTCTTCCTCCTACATATCTCTCTATCTATATATATATCTACCTACATATATATATATATATATATATATATATATATATATATATATATTTTTTTTTTTATATATATATACATACACATATATATATATAATCCATTATCCATCCATCTATCTATCTAAATATATATCTATAGACACACAAACACCCTCATATCTACATATATACATACATACACACACACACACACACATATATATATATATATATATATATATATATATATATATATATATATATATATATATATATATATATATATATATATATATATATGTATGTATATAAATACACACACATTTAGATATATATACATATAGACACACACACTCTCACAAACACATACACACATACACCACCACTCTCTCACACACAATCACTACCAATATCACCATCACCACTCTCATTCCTCTACACACATATACACAAATTCATATATAATTATTATACACACACACACACACACACACACACACATATATATATATATATATATATATATATATATATATATATATATATATATACATACATACATATATACATATATGCATCCCACTCTAATTAGAAAACCCCTAATTAATCCTCTAACCTAGATTTTTAGGAAACCTACAATTTTCTATGGGCAAAGTGTAGAGAATCCTCTTCTCTACACTTATTGTGAAAGCAATAAATGGAAAAAGGAGAATTAATGATGAATTAAATTCATACCTAGAATAGGTTTCTTTGGGGAGAGAGAGAGAGAGAGCTTTGAAAGAGAGAAGAAATTTAGAGAGAGAGGGAGAGTTTTCTTAATGGAGGAGAAAGAGGGGGGGGGGGGTGCTCTCTAGTGGCCGGCCAAGTGGGGGGGGTGGGGGGGTGGGGGGTTATTGGGTTTGGGTAGGATCCAATAGCCCCTCCAAACCCATTAGACTTAGGTTGGGTTCGGTTTATTTCGGTTTGGTTCTAATTGACTAATTAAGTCTCTAAAATGACTCATTAAGCCATGGAAGTTGGGTTTATGATTTCTAACCTAATTATGATGGTATGTGGGCCAAGCCCAGCTAGTATGTGGGTCCCACTAGGGTCCAGGCTACCCGGGTCTCCCACTTGAGTCCGAATTGGATAAAATCCAAACCAAACCAAATAAATCCCAAAAAATCACACAAAATAAATAAAAAAATCCTAAAAATTATAAAACTTGAAAAATGACGAAAATACCCCTAATTCGAAAACTGGGGGTGACAAATCTACCCTCCTTAAAAAATTTCGTCCTCGAAATTGAATGAGAATTAACACAGCAATCATGAATAGAACAAGGAAAGAAAAAGAAAGAATTTTACCTCAAGGCTCGAAGAGATATGGGAATCGTTCCCGCATGTCGTCCTCCCTCTCCCAGGTGGACTCACCTGGAGAGTGGTGTCTCCATGCAACGCGAACCAAGGGAATGACCTGGTTCCGGAGCACCTTCTCTCTTCGGTCCAAGATCTCAACCAGCTTCTCTAGATAGCTGAGTGTCGGTCCCACTACGATCTCTGAGTGGTCCAAGACGTGACTGGGATCTGCCACGTACCGTCTCAGCTGCGACACGTGGAACACGCAGTGCACTCCCTCTAGTGCGGGCGGTAACTCCAGTCGGTAAGCCACTGCACCGACCCTGCCCATGATACGGAATGGTCCGATGTATCGTGGGCTAAGCTTTCCGCCGCCACCAAAACGAATCGTGCCACGCGTCGGAGAAATTCGCAGAAACACAAGATCACCAACCTAGAACAAAAATACAAGGCTTAAAGCTTGATCTAAAACAATCACAATCAGACTCAAATAGTAGAAAAATCTAGACTATACCTCAAACTCCAATGGCCTCCGGTGGCTATCGGCCCAATGCCGCTGCCTATCCTGCGCCACCCGAAGTCGATCTCTGATAACCCTGACCTTCTCCGCAGCATCCACTACCATCTCAGGGCCAAGCAAAACCCTCTCGCTGACATCATCCCAAGACAAGGGAGTACGGCACCTCCGTCCGTATAGAGCCTCGAAAGGTGACATCTCTATACTGGCTTGGTAGCTGTTGTTGTAAGCAAACTCTACCAAGTGAAGGTGGTCCTCCCAAGATCCCCCGAAGTCCAAGACACAGGTACGCAGCATATCCTCGAGGGTCTGAATCGTCCTCTCCGACTGGCCGTCTGTCTGGGGGTGGTATGCGGTACTGAACTTGAGCGATGTGCCCAAGCTAAGCTGCAAACTCCGCCATAAGTGGGAAGTGAATCGGCTGTCCCGATCCGAGACTATACTCACTGGAACCCCGTGTAATCGGACTATCTGTCGCACGTACATCTTGGCCAACCTCTCCGTCGACAAACCCACTTTGAAAGGCAAAAAGTGGACCAATTTGGTCAATCGATCAACAATGACCCAAATCGCATCCTTCCCTCCTGGAGAGCGCGAAAGCCCAGATACAAAGTCCATAGTGATATGCTCCCACTTCCACTCAGGAATGGGTAGTGGCTGGAGCAATCCACCGGGTCTCTGCCTCCCGGCCTTCACCTGCTGGCACACCAAGCATCTCGAAACGAACTGAGCCACCTCACGTTTTATGCCATACCACCAAACATGCTGTCTCAAGTCTCTATACATCTTGTTGGCTCCTGGATGCATAGAGTACTGAGAACGGTGCGCCTCCTGAAGAACCTCCTCCCGAAGTCCTCCGCTCGGCAAGCACAATCTGGTGCCATGCCTCAACGACCCATCCCCTGCTATAGAGAACTCATCCAACAGCCCTATCTGGACCTGCTCCCTGATGACCTTCAGAGCCTCATCCTCAAACTGAGCTGCCCTGACTCTCTCCATCAGCTCCGACTGCACCTGCAGACCCCACATCTGCGCCTCGAACCCAGGAACTATCACCTCTATGCCCAAGCTCTCCAGATCAGCCAGAAGGTGACGATCCATCGTCAAACACATGGCCACAGGATACCTGCTCAAAGCATCCGCGACCACGTTGGCCTTCCCCGGATGGTACTGTAAGGATATATCAAAATCCTTCATCAGCTCTAACCATCGCCTCTGCCTCATATTCAGCTCCTTCTGGGTAAACACGTACTTCAAGCTCTTGTGGTCAGTATAGATCTCCACACGCTCTCCGTACAGATAGTGTTTCCACAGCTTCAAAGCAAAGATGACCGCTGCCAGCTCCAGATCGTGGGTAGGGTAATTCCTCTCATGAGAACGTAACTGCCTAGATGCATAGGCAATTACCTTTCCGTGCTGCTGAAGCACACAACCCAAACCCCGTCCTGAAGCATCACTGTAGATCGTATAACCACCAGATCCAGATGGCAGCGTCAAGATAGGAGCTGTAGTCAACCTCGCCTTCAGCTCCTCGAAGGCGGCCTGGCACTCATCGGAACAAACAAACTCCTCGTCCTTCCTGGTA
The DNA here is from genome assembly GCA_029216955.1 of Iris pallida. Lineage (NCBI taxonomy): Eukaryota > Viridiplantae > Streptophyta > Magnoliopsida > Asparagales > Iridaceae > Iris > Iris pallida. Next base: position 5,251,849 of record JANAVB010009800.1, read on the forward strand.
AGGCGGGTCATCGGCTGGGCAATCCTGGAAAAGTCCTGCACGAACCTCCGGTAATAACCTGCCAAACCCAGAAAACTCCGAACCTCTGCTACTGAGCTCGGCGTAGACCAGGACTCCACCGCAGAAATCTTCTTCGGATCCACTGAAATTCCCTCGCCAGAGACAACATGGCCTAGGAACTCTACGCGATCCAAGAAGAACTCACACTTGGACAGCTTCCCATACAGCTGCTCCCTCCTGAGAGTGTCCAACACAATCCTCAGGTGCTCCTCGTGCTCCTCTGGTGTCTTCGAATAGATGAGGATGTTGGTCAACCCAAACGGCAAGGTACTGATGAAATACCTTGTTCATCAAGTTCATGAATACCGTCGGGGCGTTGGTCAACCCAAACGGTATGACGGTATACTCATACTGGCCATAGCGAGTCCGAAAGGCAGTCTTCGGAATGTCATCCCGCTTCACCTTCAGCTGATGGTACCCGGTGCGCAAGTCGATCTTCGAGAACACTCTCGTTCCGCTCAACTGGTCGAACAAGTCATCAATCCTTGGCAAAGGATACTTGTTCTTGATGGTAAGGTTGTTGAGCGCCCTGTAATCAATACACAGACGTACCGTACCATCCTTCTTGGGGACGAAAAGAACTGGCGCGCCCCAAGGTGAAGAGCTAGATCGAATAAAGCCCTTGTCCTCCAGCTCGTCGACCTGCTTCTTCAGCTCTGCTAACTCGCTATTGTTGATTCTATAGACATGCTGGGAGATAGGCTCAGCGCCCGGCACTAGGTCTATAGAAAACTCAACATCACGATCTGGCGGCATCCCGGGCAGCTCCTCGGGAAAGACATCCAAGAACTCAGCAATGAGTGGATGTGGCAACACCGGCCCCGCCAACAATGCTCCGCAGAATCCATCTCCCTGCTCCACTGCACCCCTGGTGAACTCATACTCCGGCTCTTCCGGCGGCCTAAACAGAATCCTACCCCCTCTGCAGTCGATGCTAGCGTGGTGCATGCTCAACCAATCCATACCGAGTACCACATCGTAACTCGAAAGTGGCATTACGAGCAAACACGCACTCAGCTCCCGGCCTCTCAAAGAAACTCTCCGCCCCTTGTAAACATTATTAACTAGGATGATGCCATTTCCAGTCACAATCTTGCAAGTCCTACCCAGATATTCAGCAATGATGTTGTGCCTAAGAGCAAAAGAAACAGACACAAAACTGTGCGTAGCACCAGAATCAAACAAGGCTAAAGCTGGAAAAGAATCGAGTAGAATAGAACCTGCGACAACATCCGCAATAGGCTCCATCTCCTCAGCTGCAAGAGCAAAGGCTCTACCCTGACCACCCCGCTGCTGGTGGTGCTGAACAAACCGCTGCTGCTGGGTCGGAAGTGGACCCCTCTGCTGCACTGCAGGAACTCTTGCCGGTGCCCCCTGAGCTGCTACCGCTCCACGGACTACCCTGCGAGGGTTCGCAGGACAATCCCTCAACTGATGTCCAGCCTTCCCGCAGTAGAGGCACATGCCCAGCCTCTTCCGACAGACCTCCCAGATGTGACCGGGCTTCTTGTAGTAGCAGCAAGGAACCCCATGCTGTGCCTGCCTCTGCTGAGTGTGCTGCACCTGCTGCTGAACCGGTGCTCTGGCCTGCACCTGTGGCTGGTGATGCTGGAAAGAACGATGCTGAAGCTGAGGGCGCTTAGCAGCCCCCGCGCTGCTAGAAGCCCCCGAGAAAAGATCACGCTCCCTCTTGGGCTTCAAGTCCCATTCCCGCTCTACCTTGCGGGCCTCTGCGTAGATCTGGGTATAAGTCTCATAGAAGGAGGGAATGAGGATCTTGATATCCCAAGTGAGCCCCTCCCTGAAACGGCTCGCCCTGATCTTGATATTTTTTGCCATTTGATGGGGGGGGGTACCTTATGGTTCTTGACTTTCTTCGGTACCTATGGATGCACTATGATGACATCCTATACTCCAATTACATCAATAACAATTAGCAAATCAAATAAAACATAATGCTTCCTATTAATAACCCAAAAAAGTAAAAGTAACAAACTAATTTGAGCACAAAAGAAAAATATGTATATAACAATTTAAATTCACCATATATTAAAAAAAGAGTCAAACAATACCCAAAAGAGTAGTAATCTTTAAGAAAAATTATATCATTTTTTTACCACATTTTAGTAGTGGAGCCAAGTAAGGTTGCTTCACAAGACATGATAGAACTTTTTTGGTACGACAAGCATATCAACCTCATTACTCATACGCTTCGGAAGACGTAGAACTATCAATCTGGATTTTGGATGTCTCTTACATAAAAAACTTGACTCGCTTCGAATAACAAAATTGTCGGCTCATCATACTCCCATCAGTGCTATTTATCTTTTTTAAATTCACCATCAACGGGTTAGAGTCTAAACATAACTTACAACCATTAGTTTTGTCTCCAACATTTGCCCACTTGCAATAGAACACAACATGTTGGAACTCATAATAATCACCTCTATAATCTTTTTGATAATCCAATGCCAAGTAGTATCATCTTCCTGCAGGTTCATAACTTTTGCACTTGCCCTAAATGTGGTGATTGCATCCATGCACACACCGCTATCTTGTGTTGAAACCTTGTCGTCATAACTCTGGGGAGAGAAAATGTAACCGTTGACCCTATACTTATTATATGTTTTAACTTTCCACCTTGGTCCACAACGTATCGTCAAAGTTCGTCCTTTATACATTTTTCTTCAATTAACTGGTAAAACAACAATATGCAATGTAATTAACAAATTTTACTTACATAATATAATTTTTATTATATACACACCTTTTTGTGCAACTAGTCAATGAAGTCAGATTGTAATACTAATTCTGCAAGTTTCATACCCCTTCCATTCCCATAAGTATTAGTTTCCAAAGACGATCGATACAAACTGGAAATCATTTAAACAAAATAAAATATAAATATAAAAGCTAATATATATAATTACTTATTCAAAAGTGAATATGAGAATCAAGTACCTGTAGTACTGATCTAGTTTGGGTATTTCTAATCTAAAAAGTATCCATCTATGAATTTGTCTCCATTGTACCTCGGTTAACTTCATATTTTTACCCTCAATAATAGAGCGCTCGTACACATCATCACCATTTTCAACTAAAAAAGGTGCCTGAGTTGAACTATGATTTCCATCACAAGGATTTGGCATGTACTCCATGGCATATCTAACAGATTTTGAAACAACATAATCCTCGGCAATCGACCCTTCAATGTAACGCTTGTTGTTGGGAATGTCTTTGCACTCCTTCATAGACCTTATACAAAAAAATAACATTTGAACTTGTTAGTTTCCATCTAAATTAATAACATTAACAACATGACTACTACAAGATAAATATCTAACCTTTCAAATGGATACATCAAATATATCTCGTAGGTCCGCAAAGTAGAGCTTGGTCAACAAGATGCACCATGAGGTGGATACTTATATCAGAAAAGTAAGCTGGAAAATAATGCTCTAATATGTACAGTGCCTCAGCAATCATATCTTTTGCAGCTTGGACATGATTTTGAACTAGTATTTTCGAGCATAATATGTTAAAAGTATAGACATACTTGCATAATGGCTCGTTTAAGTCACGGTTCTTTATAAATGAATGTTGAAGCATGACTGGCAACAAATATTATAAGATGATGTGGTAGTCACGTGACTTTTTAATATGCAAACCGAGTAGTTGAAGACTTACAAGTGTGCCCAAGTTAGATAAGAATCCCGATGGAAGCTTTATGTCTTTCAAGACTTGGCAAAATTGCTTTTTTTTTAGCATTATCCAAGGCATTACCTGAATCTCATTGCCTATTTTATCTAAATCTGATTTAGTAAATGTTCGACAACTTTTTCTCATTATGCATTAAGTCAATAGTATGTCGTACTTTATGAGATTGCCAGTATTCTCGACTAAAAAGAATAGACTTTTTGTACCATGCTTACCTTTCTTCATTGCCATCATGACAATTGTCATCATCACTACCATTGCCCTCAACTACCATTCGCTTATTGCTAGAAACTTTTACCAACTTACCGAGTATATAGTTGATGCGATCAAGCTTTCCCAAAAGAGCAGGTACAGTCAGTCGTGTTGGACGTTCCCTATGCTCTACAGACTTATATCATCCGTGTTTGATTGATCTGAATTTATGACCATCCATCAAAAACCTTTTGTACTTTGTGTACACCTTCTTTCTAACAATCCGTTCAAACTCTGTCTCGGTACCAAATAGGGCATGCTTTGTAACTATGTGTTGTACAACCAGATAAATTCTCCAATGCCGGGAAATCATGGATCCCCCCAACAATATTGCTCTCAAAGTGAAATTTTGTCCGTTATCCATGTCAAATGTCGACACTCCTGTCCAAAGTTGCTTCAACTCATCCACAAGAGGCTGCAACTAATACAACAAAATCTTGATTTGGTGCTTTTGTCCAATGAATTAATAAGCACATTATCTGGAACTCAGATTTCATGCATAATGAAGGTGGCAAATTATATGGAACAACATAAACCAGCCAACAACTGCAACTACTAGATAGAACACCTACTGCAGATTAAATCCATCGGTCACTATACCAAGCCAAATGTTGCGTCCCTCATTAGCAAACTCTGGCCACTTACATTTAAGTGTTCTCCATTCAGTTGAATCACAAGGATATCGAATTAACTCCCATGAAGCCTCCGCTTCCATGTGTCGTTGAATTTTTTTAGTTATCCAAGGTATCATGTAGAATCTCTTTAATCTTAGAACTAGAGGGAAGTGTCTCAAAACTTTTCTCAGCTCTTTTGATTCCCTATTAACCCTCCGAGGCTTCTTTGTCTCTTTAACTTTAAAGTGAGACGTTTGACATTGAGGGCATTTAGTGGTATCTGCATACTCCTCCCAATACAACATGCAATCATTCTCGCATGCATGGATGCACTTCGCCTTCATTAATCCTAAATCTCTCAACATTTGCTTCATGGTAGGATATTTTTTAGGAACTGTGTTCCCCTTTGGAAGCCATTGAGTCAGATGCTCCAACAATTCTGTTACACTATTTCCTGACCAATTAAACTCCTTCTTTAAGTAATGCAACTCTACAATCACAGATAGAGTTGTGTGCCCATCGTCACAACCGGGGTATAATTTTTCACTTGAAATTCTCTTATATTCATTGTACTTATTACCATGGTTAAGGAGCAAAAGAATTATTTTGCATTGCATATGTTCGAGCATTACACGCCTCGCCACTATCTCCACCACATGGAGTCTCATGTACACTATAAGTATCATCAACCAGGTTCCCCAATGCACCCCCATTGTCAATAATATCTTTTTTCTAGAAATTCATCATGGATTTGATTTTCTTGTACAAATTGGTGTTTAGGATCTTCTGTCATATCCATGCCCGGCTTCTCTCTATGATGTTACCATTCCTTATATGTCGGAAGCATATTGAACATGATCAAATGACTTTTAACTATTCCAAAAGAAGCTTTTTTTTTATTTTCACATTTCCTGTAGGGACAACTACATGTTGTAAGTCCAGGAGGGGAGTGCTTCATTACAAAGTCCATGAAAAATTTAATTCCTTGTATGTGCTCATGGTTATTTATACGAGGATTTTTTTTATCCACCCTTTCGGATTTGATAGTGACATGGTGACAAAAAATTATATTCTCTACCAATCAGAAACCAAATAATAAAAAAAGATAAAAAATAGTCAGAAATGATATCATTATATATCTTTGCAAACCCAAAGAAAATATGGAAAACTGAGTTTGTGTGTGTGCATTAGAAGAGGGAGATGTGTAGGAAGCAGTGTTGTAGTACTTAAAGGAGTAAGGGAAAAATAGTTCATGTGTGCTAGGAGGAAACTTGGGTTAGTGTGTAGGTGCAACCAGGAAGCAAAGTACAATAGGCCTAACAGCAGCTAGTAAAAAGTACAGCAGCAGCTGCAACTAGTTGCAGTGTATAGTAGTAGATGTAACTACAACGACATACAGCAGTATATGTAGTGCAATGTAGGGTGTGTCATGTGTGGTGTCTTGAGAGTGTGCACCATTATTGTATCAGTGTCAAGAGGAGGGGCAGCAGGGCATACTACAAATAACAGTAGTGCTAGTAACAAAAAATAGGAAGCAATAAAATAGAAATAAATGTTCAATCTCAACAGTGTAGAAATAAATGTTCCTCTCAAGAAAAGTAATGTAAGTGTTTTGCACCAATAGTTTAATCCATTTCACTTAAAATTTCTTTAGTTTTTTGTATATCAATCAGAATCAATCGTGTTTTGAGCACCTAGACTGCATAAACTGGCCAGTCCAACAAGTTGGTTTGTATATGTGTATTTGGCAACACGAAAGCTACAAGTTTCAGTCATAATAAAATGTGATCTCCTATAAGTAGCAAAGGGGGAGGCAAGCCCCAATAGACAAATATTTGCATGTTTAGTGGAGTTGTCCTTTATTCCATTGGCTTAAGCAATCCAAATCCCTTTCTAATGACATGCCTCTAGAAATAAATTGCATATTGTCCTTAATTTACCTTTGGATACAATGATTAGAAACTGGAACCAACAAGAAATCAAAGAAAGCAACAACAAAAAATCATGCTCTAACATGAATCCTAGCAAATAATCAAAAATTAAAAGTGGAGCTACTAAGAAATCAAACCATAAGCAAAATCTAATAAAGTAACAAAGCATCAGCCATGATATCACTATGACAACCTAGAATCTGAGCATCAGCCATGAAATCAATGTAAAAAAGTAAAATATTAAACGAAAAAAATTATTAAAAATTAATCATCACCTTGCTGCCCGTGTTGCTGCCCGTGTCGATTTTTTTATAGTTCCTTCTTGGAAAGATGATTGACACTGTGAGAAAAAATCACAAAGGAAATATCAATTTGAAACCCTAAATGAAACTGTAAAACCTAAAGTGGAAATATTAGGAACTCACGTCTTCTTCCTTATCCCTTCTTTCTCTTCCAAATCTTCAAATCAAAGATTAGTTCTTACCCGACGTCCAAGGTGGGAGAGAGCGGGAGAGCGACGTCCAGGGAGGGAGAGAGGGGTAGAGCTAGAGAAAGGGAGCAAGGCCCAGAGAGGGAGAGAGGAAGAGAGGGGGAGAGCGAGGGAGAGGAGAGAGGGAGCAACGTCCAGGAAGGAAGAAGAAAGAGAGCGAGAGAGAGAGAGAGAGAGAGGGATGACCTTCTCTGTAACTTTTTCTTTATGATATATATGATAAATGAAAGCTTAGAGGGAAACAATTTGGTAACATTTTTGGGTGGGAGGAAATAATTTGATAACACTTTGTTTGGGAGGGAATCACACTTTTTAGGAAAATATTAAAGAGGGAGAATTGTGAAACGGGAGGGGATAACATTTTTTATAATTTTTATTACTGTTACCAAAAATAAAATAAATATAAATTATGAAAAAAGTATTTTAGTAACAGTAATTAAATTATTTTATGGTAATTATCGTTACAACTTGTAACAATAATAACTATTACGAATTAAAAAAAGTGTTACAAAATGCCTATTTCGGTGTAGTTGGTGGCTCCTGGCAGCGGGGTCAAGCGGCTAGGCTCAAATCCGGTCATGACGACGAGATCTGCAGTGGCGGAGGTGCTCCGTTGCTTTGACGGTGGATCTTAGCAAGGGGACAGTGATGAAGACTCGGCGTGGCGGTACTGAAGAACTCCGGTGAAAGCTCGAGAGGACTGCGGATAGGCACGGCGGTGGGACTCCTCGGCGGCGAGGATGCAGATAGACACACCAGCCGACAACGGCTACAGCACGGCGGCCTCCGGCGATCAAGGCTGTCGGTCACGACGATCGGGGCAGCGGTGAATTAGGGTTTGCTGTTAGGTTTGGGGGTGTGTCCGGTGTCTGGGGAAATCACGGACACAGGGATTTAACCTTTGTAATGTATGAATGTGTCCTGTGTCGAGGACACAGGTTCCATGGTTTTTAGGAATTTTTGTGTGCAAACTGTAGGGGTTGTGTCCATATCGGGGACACGGACACGGTTGGGGTAATAAATAGAAATGTGATATAATAGCTAGAGTGTAATGAAATAGAATGGACACCGACACAGGGACACGATCGTTAGGCTACTAGGAGTAATGATTACGAATAATTAATCATCAATAAATGATGGCTATTTATAGCCTCAATAGAAAAGTATTAGATATATATCTAGGCACATGGGTTAAGGAAATATTCCTCGAATATTCCAGATTAATCCTGATTAATTTTAATTAATCCTGATTAGTCTAATTATTCCGGAATGTTCCTACTAAGTCATGTGACTGGGCATTCCATATTGGATTTCCTAAAATATTCAACCTACTTAGGAGTAATTACAAATCTACCACTTTATAAAAGGAAGCTATAATTAACTAATTCAATTAAATATTCTAATAGAAAGTCATAATCTAAAATAAATTAAAATGGAATATTCTAAATAAACTATTCCAAAAATTACTAAATAATAATAAAATATTAAAATAATCAAGATTTTGAAAATTAGGAGGTTCGAATAAGGATATCGTCAACGTACCAGCATAAGATGACACAACTTGCATTTGAATTTTTTAAGTACAAACATTTGTCATATTCATTTGGCAGGAAACCAAATTCTCAAATTACTTTGTCAAATTTGTTGTGCCATTGCTTAGGAGGTTGCTTTAGGCCATAAACTGATTTTACTCATCTACAAACCTTCTTTTCTTGACCTTTAGCAATGAAACCTTTAGGTGTTTCATATCGATTTCTTCCTCTAAATCTCCATTTAAAAATATTGTCTTTACATCCATTTGATGGATTAGCATATCAAAATTGGAAACTAAGGCTAGAAGGGTTCTAATAGATGTGATACAAGCTACATGAGAGTAGTTATGAAAATAATTTAAATTTTTTTCCTGGGTAAAATCTTTGGCCACTAATGGTACTATCGGATCTAAGTTTCTTTTTGAAAATCCACTTACAACCTATGGATTTACTACGTAAAGGTAGGTATGCTAAAAACCAAGTACTATTCTCCATAATAGAGTTATACTCATTGTTAATGGCTTCTTTTCAGATTGGGATGTAATGTATGGAATGACTATCTCATCAGCATTCATTTTAAGTCAGTTTGTAAGCCTGTACGACATCTATTGTAATAGAGTCCTGTAAATGATGTTCATTATCAATGAAGTAAAAAAATTCTATATCATATATGTTTTTCAATTTCTCTGCTTACTTTCTTTGTTGTTGTGTTTCGGATAACCTTATGACACTATCTTGTGCGAGTGCAACTTAGGCTCGTACACATCACGTCCGGGAGACGACTATCGATTCTATAGAATCAGAGCATGACGTAATGGTATCAGAGTATGACTTTACATCCTTTGGCTTTCCGTTTGAGTCTTGAACCATTTGACCTCGTGTCGATGTGATGAGTTATTCCATACAGTAATTTATAATATTTTATGAGATTAATGTGAGTTGCCTTCTAATTCCAGAAGTTGGAGAAGCTGCGGCTGTGAACGAAGCATGTACTTCGAGTGGCTCGAGTAGCTCGAGGGCCGAACCTTATGTCTATTAGGGCTATATACTAAAAGCATCACTTTTGTATTAACTATTTTTTTATTTTTTTAAAGAGAATCATACGGGCAAATGTTTACATATTATATTTATTGTAATAAAGTGTATGATACTCTATATTGTAGATAATATGATATGTGGTTGTAGACACTTACAAAAAAGAGAAGAATCACTGTCTTTTCTTATTTGCACAATGCACTACAAATTGAGTACACCTGAGAGATCCTACACTGAGAATCCCTGAGTACAAAAAGAATTCTGGGAAATGGTACAATAGAGATCGAGCGGCAATTGCTCCTTTACTCAGTTGACACTCTGATTTATAAAAGTGGGAAAAAACCTAAGAAAATTGCCAACTCTCGACTCACTAGCAAGAAGGGCAGCAATTTGGCTCTGAAATGCTCTATGTTCTCTCCTTTTGAAGAGGCACATGCCCTCTATTTATTGTCGTTTTACACTGAAACGACGGTTATGCGCATAGAGGTGGAAAGTACACTGATTTCACTGTGGGCGCATAGTATCCCTTTGGGCGCATAGGACGTAGGCGCATAAAGACTGCATGATCGTGGGTAGATCCTGGGTAGATGGTGGCCGCATGCTTCGATGCACAACTGCTCGTGGAGACTGACGTGGCCGCATGCCTCGGCCCATGACTGATCGTGGGTGTTGACCGAGTTGTAGGGTTGTCTCTGCCTTGGGCGCGTAGTGCTGGGAGCAGACTATGCGCCCACACTTGGGCGCATGATTTAGTATATGAATTAGTTTTCTTTGGGCGTATCGCCCCCTTTATCATGTGGGCACATAACAGCTCCTTCCTTGTGGGCACATAGTCCTTCATTTTCATGCTTCTACAAGACCTCCTTCAATATTTTTGATACTCGAACGAGTTTAGAATACTTTGAAAGAAGCATGGGAGACTTTCTATAGCTGTATGAGCGCATGATGGATCATCTTCTTGGGCGCATGATGGATCATCTTCTTGGGAACATAAATGTTGTAGGCTGTCAAATATGGCCGTTGAGAAAAAATTTGAATCGACAGATTCGTTGGAACAGAATTTGAAGAGGTCCTACTCTCTGTGTGATGTCTATGCGCAGCCCACCTCAGCAGAATGTGGGTGCATAATACCCAACATTTAAATTTGTGTGGGCACATAGCCATGTCGGCGCATAATTCCCTTCTTTGCCTATAAATAGGCCCAAGAAGAAAGAAAATTCATTCTCCTCTTTTCAAAAATTTCCAAGAGTTTTTTCTTTTTTCTCTTTCTCGTGAAATCATGTCTTCTAAGGCTGCTTCGACTCCCAAGAGGTCCTGCGAAGGGTAAGGAGGCTACAGCGAGCGGTTCTTCTCCTTCGACAACGTCTTTACTGGTCCAAGACCCCTATTCTGGGTGAGGCAATGTCCTTAAAACAAAGTCGAGAGCATTAATTTGCAATGCTAGAACTGATCTCTGCTTGGGCGCATAGCTATTGATATGCGCCCAAAGCAACCTTCCTCTGTCTAGCATTTTTATGCGCCCATAGAGTCATGTGCATACAAACTTGTTGCTTTTGACTGCAACATGTTATGCACCCACACAGAAACTTTCTGTGTTCAAGAAAGTATTCTATGCGCCCAAAGCCACTATAGGCTCATAACTCATAGGCGCATAGAAAGTTTTTCCAGGACTTAGTCATTTTTCTGACTTTTTGTTATGTTTTTGCAGTTGACATGGTTGTCCCGGCTCTTGGTAGGATTCCTCTCAGCTCTGTCCGCCAGGCTCTGGATTCAAGCCTCGTCACCACCATGATCAGGAACGTTCAAGCTAAGATCAGCCAAAACCAACTTTCGGTACGGATGATCGCTATGCTTGAATAGGATAAGATGTTCCTGAAGCAGATGATGAACAATGAGAAGTTCGTGCTCGGAGGGGCGTAGAGCTTAAGAGTCCGTACTTTCTGTTAGGTGACAGCCTAGAGTTTGAGGATGACGAGCCGAAACGTCTAAGGGACCCTCTGGTGGTCAGATTGAACGACCTGAGGATATGGCTGCCGACTACGGAACGCCAATACCCTCTGTCGACGTTTACCGATTTAGCTGTCCGGAGACAGATAAATAGGATCTGACCCCTGAACTTCATGGTGTCATCTTTGGCATGATCCAATTTAACTTCGGTGACCGAAAAAAAGACACCTTCAAGTGTGTCAAGGGCTCCACATCCTATTCCATGAGGGGGCTGCACCCTGGGGCCATAATAAACGACGTTCCGACTGATCTTCATCCTTATGCTGCCGAGACCCTATCCAATCTGATTATGTCAAAGAAGGAGTCGTATCCGAGAGGGAAGCTGCGGATGGAAGGTTGGAGATACCCTGTCCCATTCTGGAGTGACCTCATGGGATGGGTGCTCTCGACCTACGAGGACACCTTAAAAGCTGTCGGCCTGTTTTATGCCGTTAGAGCCACCCAATATGGCATAAAAGTGAATTGGGCTATGTTTATCGCGTTGGTGGAGTTGTACAATCATTACACCTGTACTTTCTTCACTCCGGACGGGGAGATGGGTTTGGCTCTATATGAGATGCCGACAATATCAAAGCTGCCATGGGGAACAGAGCCGTACGAGGAATATGTTCCTTGTGATGAAGAGCTTTTAGACCTAGAAAAGGAAAACCTCGAGATGGTGGGAGTGTACAAAGAGTTACTTTATTATTTTTTCATCTGTCACAGGATCACAAAGAAGGGCAAAACCGAGGGGGCCATTCCCCATACGAGGTCTTGGACTAACTACGTCTTTATTAAAAAAGAAGAAGAAGACGGCCCGGTCTTCTTCTCAACTCGCAAGCCCTCAACAAAATCTGAGATAGAGCAACTGATGACAGATCACGGGGCAGCAGACATCGACGACAGCGATGATCCCGAGGGAAAGTCTCCGATTTATTACTTCTTCCGGCAAGCTGAGTTCAAGTTGTCGGAGAAGGATGTGCTGGCCGCTTTTCTGATGACGTGGCTTCGCGACTGTGTAGTCCCTGGTAGTTCAGGGTCTATCGAAAGGATGATCCGGGGTATGATTCTTCCGGCAATAAGGCTGGTGTTCAGATACCGGCTCGTCCTGCTTCCTGCAATGGTCTGCGCCATCCAACGAGGTTTGCGGGACTTTACTGCAAGTATGGTGACGCCTGATGGTAGAAGGAACTTTGCCAGGACTGAACTTCCCTTTCATTACTTGATGGGATGGCTGGTGCGGAGGAATTTTTCAACAAGCCGGTATCGATTGCGGAAGGAGAAGTTGAACAGCGCACTAAGGCTGTTGTTACTGAATCTGCTCCAGGTCCAACTGGGCCATGGAAGATATACAGCTTGATGTTGGGGATGCTCGGGGCCTTGACATTGTCACTATTGAGCAACCTGGGCTTGCTCTTGGTTCCCTTGTAACCAGGCTGCTGACCTAGTTCAAGTTGGCACTGAGCAAGCAGAAGGTACAAAATTATAACTCTTTCACACTTTTTTTGTTACTGATATATATATTATTTTATTGTTAGGTTCGGCTTCTTGTAAAGTATCTCATCCTGGAGCGAAAGATCCCCATCAAGCTCCCTCCCCAACGACTTCCTCTGAGGATAATGAGATGGCCCAGGAAGTCATAAAAGCTTTCTACTCCATTCTGAAAGTAAAGCTTCCTGGAGTCTTATACCAGAATGCCGCCTTCAGACCTGTAAAAGCTATTGCCGGATGCCAAGTAACGGTCCTTGAAAGCATTGTTGGCTATAAAGAGTGGGCTAATGCTCTGAGAAAAATTCTAAATGACTTGGAGGACCGAGTGGCCAAATTCTGGGAAAGCCAAGCAACGAAGCCCAACATCGTTGTTTCTTGAAGAAGACGAGGCTTCGGTTGTGACTCTTGCAGAAAAGGAAGCTACTTTCCAAGCAAGAAGGGGTACCCTTGCTATAGAGATCAGTGAGTTGGCTGATCAATACGAATTGTTCAACGCTGCAAGCGAGGCTCGTCTTGCTTCGAAGAACAAGCTGGCCACCCAGATCACCGAAAAATATAATCACATTCGCAGATCCATAATGAGATTTCGCAACTGGAGGCCAACTTAAGAATAATTGCATCTAAGCTAGAAGACTATATGGCGCAGGCTGCTGTGACTGCCACAACTTCAGACCAATTGAAAGAACAGCTGGGGATGTTAGAGGGGGAACACACGAAACTGATCCCCTTCAAGGATGAAGCTACTCGGTAGGAAGAAGCGCTTCGTCGTGCCATTGTTTGGTCTTAGACTGAGATTATAACTTTAAGGGATATCATCAATCGGTTGTGTATCCCTTAGGTCTTCCTTTGTAATTGGCTCATTTAGCCATAAAAAATGTTGTATCTTTTCCTTTCTTTGTTTTTTGAGAGAAGTTTTTAATAAAGAATCTTTTGGCTTTCGAAACTCGTGAATGTAGTTTATGGAATATCAGAACTAGAGGTAATATAGACGTAGTAGGGATATTTCTTGTGGGTATTCCACTGAGAAATTTGATGTGCGCTTATTCTCCGTTTTATATTCAAGATTCTTGAACATAGATAATAAGTTGAAAGAAACTGCTAATAGAGGTAGTATGGACACAATAGAAGAGGATGTTTTATATCTGACCAGAGGTAATATGGACGTGGACGGATATATAACATTAAGTAGGAGTCAGTAAATAATTCAGAGGTAATATGGACGTGATTATCTTTGACGAGTGTTTTGCTCAGAGGTTATATGGACGTGGCAAAACATTTCTTAATTATCCAACTGGGGAATAATTATCAAAAACAGTTCAGAGGTAATATGGACATGACTGTTTCCATAAGATCGAGTTTGGACAGAGTTCAAACGAAGATAATTCTACTGAGAAATCTTTTAGAAGACCTGTTATCCATGGCGTATTCAAGACTCTTGAAATATGAATAATATTAGATAATTTTTCGAATCACATAACCATTGTACTGTACATTTACATGATTAAAACAGAGTATCTAGGGACTCTGTGTATAAAGGTTACATAAAATATTTCTTCAGGAACTTGCCGTCGATCGGCATCATAAGCAAGTCACCAACAGGCTTGGTTAGTTGATACGTACCGTTAGAATACACCGATTCTATAACGAAAGGACCTTCCCATTTAGGCTGGAATTTTTCTTTTGTCTTGTGCATCATGACCATTAGTCTTCTCACTGTAAAGACCAAATCACCAACTTGAAAGAATCTTTCCTTCACCTTCTTATTAAAGGCTCTAGAAATGCGTGCTTGGTATAGCTCAATACTCTGTTGAGCTAATAAGCATTTTTCATCTAGTGCTTCCAACTCTTATAGTCGCAGACGGTAACTTTCTTCGACAGTCAACTCACTGGCCAAGGCTACTCGAAGAGAGGGAATCTGGATTTCTAGGGGAAGAATTGCTTCACTTCCTTAAACCAGAGGAATGGCGTACTGCCTGTTGGAGTCCGAAACGTTGTGCAGTAGGCCCAGAGACATTCGTTGAGCTTCTTATTCCAATCGCTCTTGTTTGAAGACACAAATTTCTTGAGAAGTTTGATAATAGTCTTATTGAAAGCTTCTGCTAATCCATTAGCTGCTGGATTATAAGCGGTAGAGGCTACATTCTGGATTCGATTCTTATCGCAGAACCGATAGAATGCATGGCTCACAAATTATGGACCATTATCATAGATGATCCTGCGAGGTAGGCCAAAGCGGTAGATGACATGATGTTTAACGAAACTGATCACGTGTGATGTCTTTACTTCGATGAGCGATATAGCTTCCGCCTATTTGGAGAAGTAATCGGTTATAGCCAGGATAAACCGATGTCCTCTGGAGGATGGCGGGCTAATTGGGTCAATGACGTCCATACACCAGGCTTCAAAAGGCCGAGATGCTGCCGTCGGGTGTAAAAACTCTGAAGGTTGATGAATAAAATTAGCGTGGAATTGATAAGCCCTACACTTCTTTGCATATTCAACAACATCTGCTATCATCGTGGACCAATAATAACCCATTCGTCTGAGGCGATATTGTAATTTGGGACCTGGTTGGTGTGTACCACAAATTCCGTCGTGAGCCTCAAATAGTGTGTGTTTGGCTTCTGTGTCTGATAAACATCGTTACAGTAACCCATCGTAAGAACGTCGGTACAGCATTTTGGTAGCTATATCATAGTAAAATCTGAGGGATCGTCGTTGGATAGGCACTGCTTCCTTCGGGTCATCAGGAAGGATTTCGTAGACAGTATAGTCTATGAAAGGAAATCTCCAGTCTTTGATGTCGACGTTCATCTCTGCTGTGTAGCTGTGATGAATATGCAAGGAATCTTTCGCACAGAATAACTCTCGACCAGACACTATGATCGAATGCTGAGTATTGATAGGAACGGTCAAGGAAACAGCCAGACCAGCTAAAGCTTCTGCTTCTATATTCTGTAATCGAGGTACATGCTCGATAAAGAATCCAGTGAAGGTAGAAGCCAACTCGATCGTTATTTTGTGATATGGGATGAGATCTTTATGATGAACTTCATAATCCCCTTGAACCTGACTAACTATTAGCTTAGAATCACCATAAGCTTCAAGATATTCAACTTCCAGTTGTTTTAACAGTTGAAGGCCAATCAGTAGGGTATTATATTCGACCACATTATTGGTGCAAGGCTCCACGAGAGAATACATACGGTGTATAACCAGATGATCGGATGAAATAAGCACGATCCCTACTTCGGCCACAATATTTCCTTTAGATCCTATTCTTGATGCGTCCTCAAAGAACATTCGCCAAATGGTGATTTTCTCAGTTGCAGTGTTAGACTCAACAACTTTATTAAGGATTTCATCGTAGAGTTTGGAAGATTCTGGCACTGGATGAGCTGCTAAGAAGTCATCTAATGCTTGGCCTTTTACTGTCTTCTGAGGAACGAACAACATATCATATGGAGTCAACAGCATTGCCCATATAGCTAAACGAAAATTAAGAGAACCCGGTTTAGTTATGAGTATTCTGAGAGGATTGACTCTAGATATGATATGCATAGTCTGTCCAGACACATAGTGACGTGTCTTCTGGATAAAAAAATACCAGTGCGAGACATTCCTTTTCAACAGGTGTATCTGTGTTTTGCACCAACCATCGTGTGGCTGAGGTAATAGATTGCCTGTTCATGACCTCCTTCATTCTTCTGAGCTAATAGGTCACCAAGAGAATGATCTATAGTGGGAACATGTAACAAGAAAGGCTTTCCGACTATCGGAGCCACCAACACTCGGGGCTTGTGAGATACTTATTGATGTCGTCAAATACGCGCTGACATTATTCAGTCCAGACGAAAGATACTCCTTTTTTCATGAGCTGAGTAAACGGTTGACACCTTCCAAAAAGATTTAAAATGAGTCGTCTGATGTAGGCTAACCTTCCTTGGAGTCTGTATAGCTCTTTAAGATTTTTTGGAGGACGCATATCGAGGATAGCTTTAACCTTCACCGGGTCAAGATGTATATCCTTTGAAGTGATAAAAAAACCAAGGAACTTGCCGCTGGAGAATTCCAGAAAAGACTTGGGTGGATTCTTCTTGAGTTGGTGTGTACGCATCAGTTCGAACACCGTTCTCAAATCTTGGTGGTGGTTGCCCTTGAGACAATTTTTAACTGCAATATCATCTACATAGCATTCTACTATTTTTCACAAATGATTGTGAAAAATTGTGTTCATAGATCGCTGGTATGTCGCACCCGTATTTTTTAATCCGAAGGGCATCACTGTATAACAGTATACCCCCGACGGTGTTCGAAAAGATGTGTGTTTCTCATCATCGGAGAACATCTTGATCTGGTTGTAGCCTGAGAACCCATCCATGAAGGATATTTGTTCAAAGCTATTGTCGATCATTACGTCGGTGATCGGTAGAGGGAACTCATCTTTTGTGCATGCAGAGTTCATATCATGGTAATCGTTACAGACTCGAACTTTACTGTTCTTTTTCATGACCAAAACAATGTTAGCGACCCAGTCAGGGTGTTGTTCTTCGTGAATGAAACCACTTGAAATAAGCTTTTTGACTTCACTTTCGATGGCCTCCATGATATCCGGTCGGAACCGCCGTTGCTGCTGCTTCACTGGCTTAGCTTTAGACGAGATATTTAGGCGGTGTAATAGCAACTTTAGGGTCTAAGCCTGGCATGTCTTCATAGCTCCATGTAAAGATGTTGATATATTCTCTTATAAGCCGCATAAGAGATTGTCGTTCTTCACCAGACAGACTTTTGCTGATAAAGATTGGTTTAGGAGATGATTCATCTCCTAAATTAACTTGGACGACTTCGTCTTCTGTAGGTGGTTCATGTTGTTCGAAATGTAACTCCCACTTGGTGTCCATCTTTTGAGCCCATTGTTCGAGGCTCGATTGATTGGACACCTTCTGCAATTTGGTCAACTGACACCATGTTGATAGATAGAGTTGCTTTGAACATGTCTCCAATGCTGGAGTCTGAATCCCAGATGCAGGAATCAGAAGAATAAGAACAATGATCAACTTCAACGTCTAATCCTTCAGGAGTTGTTGGAGGAGTAACATAACCCAAACCAACACCAGTTTCGTTGATAATAGTTCTCGGGTTTGCCGGGAGGAGCAAAGTGACGTATTGGCAATCGTCGTCCTTTATCGTGGTTTAGTCCCTAGGTCGCTTTTTATATCATATCCCATGTTTTGGATGATATTCTTGGCCTACCAACTATATCGATAAAGCTGCATTGTACGTGAATCATAGTCAGCTTCGGCGTTGTAATTGGGAGTAGTAAGTCCTGAACGAACTTTCTTTCGCCAATTATTCGACCGAAGATGATTAGTTCTTCACCCTTCTATCTTACTGGAACGATGAAGTAGTAGATATCCTCTGGCCAGACTATTTCCCGCAGACGGGGTGTCGTGACCGACTTGCAGAGATGTGGTTTGTGCCATGCTCTAAGGCATACAATGTATCTACGTACTGGTAGACATCAGAGTAATTCAAAGTTAAACCTTTACTCAAAAAATATGCAAGTTTTTCTTCAGGGATAACATCAACCACTAAAGGTACTTTATTTTGAGTATTAATATACTCATTAAGGGCGTCATCATCCGGGACAGGAGTCACAGACCTGGTCAAGTTCACTACGTAGGGTAACTCATCAGGATTGGGAGGATGGGCTTCAGCAGGTTTCATCCGAGTTGTTTTACGGAGAGTAATGGTCAATGGTGCGGCAACATCAGGACACTTCTTTTTGACTCAGATTGTGAGAGGCTTTGAAGTACTTTGTGGAGTATTACGTCCTTTGACTCGAATAACCAGGGGACCATCGCTGGCGGATGAATTAACTTCAGCTTCATCGTCAGCTTCGTTGTCGTCATCCTTGGGAGGCTGAGATTGATATAGTACCGAATCTCCATAGTAGGCTTCAATACCCTTGAAAGAATCAACATCGACAAATTCTGTCTTCACGATGCCATCACTGTTGACGTACCTAAAGCATTGGTGAAGGGTAGAAGGAATAATCATGTTCTCGTGTTTCCACGGACATCCTAACAAGACGTTGTAAGACACATTGGCATCGATTACATAGCAAGCAACCTCTGTCCGGAGATCACCAATCTGGCACTTGAGACGGATCTTGTCCAGAGGGTGACTTCTTCCAGCATTGAAAGCCATGATAGTTGTATTGGTTGCAGACAGCTTGTGCAAAGGGATCCGTAGAATTTGTAGTAAACTTCTAGGGATGATGCTGAGGGAGGAACCTGGATCGATATGCATCCGATCCACCTTAATCGCCCCGATATACCCTGTATAGTACAGAGGTCTATCATGACGATTATTTTTAGTAGCATGTCTCTTGTGAAAAGGTGATATTGGAACCACTTCCATAGTGCTATGGCAATGAGGACAAGAGACCGGATCTTCAGTGGAAGCTTTGACTTCAGTAAGATAAGAGTCGGCATGTAGTAATACCTCACTTAAAGCTTTATTCGTCTCTTTGGAGAGCCGCAGTAGATCGAATAATGACAATCTGGTAGGTGTATTGGCCAGTTGTGCCAGTATGTCAAAGTTGTAAGGCTGATCCATGCCTTCGGGAGCTGGTGACTTCAGAGATTTGTCAAATCGCGTCTTCTTCTGCTTAGCTTTGTCGGCAGGTAAGGACTTAACGGACTAGCTTCTGAACTTGTGGGGGTAGCAGAAGCTTGAGAAGGCATTACATTTTCTTGTGTGGGGTCATAAGTCCGCAGGTAAGTCTTGCCGGATCGTGTCTCACCAGATAGGACTTCATAAATAGGAAAAGATACCATATGGCATGGCTTGTATTTCTTGCCCCTCTTTTCTTTGGAAGACACTACCCCCTGCTTTATTTCTTGCACAAGGTCGGGATGGACCTACTTAATCTCACCACGCTCCATCGTGAGTGGCACCAGAGTTGATGTTGAATCGGGAGTTGGCGGCAGGTTGACGACTTCCGTTATTGCCTTGGAAATTGGAACTACGTCGTCTGGAACTTCTGTGGAAGAAAAGTCACCAAATTGAAGAGAGATCATGTTAGAAGACACGACCTTGTCTTCAGCTTCGAGGTTGATAACTTGGTTGTCGATGAGCTGTTGTATCTTCCTCTTCAAGATGATGCAATCCATGGTAGAATGGTGTACGTATTGATCAGAGAGACAGTACTTGTGGTCGCTGAGTCGGCTTGCCTCTTCAGGACGTCGTGGTGAAGGCAATACCAGTTTATTACCCTTCATCAACGTGTTGAAAATGATAATAACGTCATCCTCGTCAAAGGAAAATGTCTCCTTGGGTCTGTCAGGAGTACTTTGAGAATTGGGAGCTACCTTGGAAGTATCAACCTTCAAGACTTCTTTTCCTTTACCCCTACGGATAGGGATAGTTTGGGGGTGCTTACCTTTGTCTTCAAATTTGGGTGTCTTCAACCCCAGTAGTTCCAGATTAGGAACGTCATTTTTAGCAGCATCAGCAGCCCTGATGAAAGCGGGCCATGTATCATACTTATGTATACCCAGACAGAACTTTACTATAGGAATGAAGTTATGCCGACAAGTATCCATAAGCTCCGAGTCTGGTATACCGAAGGGCATCTTCAAGGCTAGTCGCCTGAAGCGTCCGATAAAAGTAATAACAGTCTCACTTTTCTGCGTTCTTGGTCTCGATTGAGGGTGGACATACTAACATGCATGCCACTCTCGTAAAACCTATTGAAGAATAGCCTCTCCAAGTCTTTGAAGGAGTTAATGCAACCATCAGGCAAACTGTAGAACCATTCAAAAGCTACTCCCTGCAAGGTGCTGATAAATAGCTTTGACAAGAACGCATCATCTTTGGTAAGTGTAGCGTTTGTGTGTTGAAGTATGTCATGTGTTGGTGAGGAAAAGTCATCCCGTCAAACGAATTTAGCGTCAATTGCTTATAGTTAGGAGGACAAGTGGCATTCTTCCATTTAGGAGGATAAGGTTGAGATATCTCCATCTTCTGAAGCTCGTCTTTGTGTGAGATGGTATCGAGATAGGCAACAAGAGAACCAATTGCATCCTGCTAATTGAGCAGATGTTGAGAAACGGCTCCTGTACGGTTGTTAAGTACTGTCGGCGAAGAACTACCCTCAGCATTTATGGGATTTAGAGGAGGTACAACGGAATGGTACTCCTTCGGTAGTGAAGTAGGGTTGTTGCAACGAACCGGCCTAGCGTGTGCTGAGATGTTTGGTTGAAGTGGGGGACAACCCCAACAGTTTGGACAACCATGATGCTGGTCAGCATGTCAGTGACCTTGGCGAATGCCATTTTAAGATTCTCCAACCGCTTGTTGGTTTGATCACTGGATTTTTTAGGTCTCTCTCCATCCGTCATGTACGCAGATAGCATGCGAGGATGAATAGAGGAGACAGTACAACTGGTGCTGATGTTGTCTGTCTCTGAGTTGAAAAGGCCTTCGTCTTCGGGCAGGGGAGGTAGATAGTCACCGTCGGACTCGAAGAGATCACCGTCATCTGGAAGGCTACCCCTGGCGTGGAGGTCGCCCGCTTCAGATTCTGAGGGAGTACTACCCCCAGTTTGAGATTATGAGGAAACACCACCCCCAGCTTGAGAGTACTCGCCGTCTATAAGGGATCTTGTTCTCAACCGAGTACCCATATAGACTCCTTCAAGTGAAATAGCTCGCTGGCTGTTTGTTGGTAGACTTCTTCTTCTCCTGTTTGCAGAATTAAAAAAAAAGGTTGGATTAGTGGCCCATCTTCTTTGATTGGAGCTCCCGTAGGGAGGACCCCATGAAGCCATGTTGGATGAAACATATAATGGCTCTTCATCATCAGAACGCTGCAGTCGTCGAAACACGGACTGCCTTGGAGGAACTTTCGTTGCTTTAGAGCAGCAACAGTTGATGATAATGCTAGTGCACGGGTGCTCTTGTAGAGGCACCTCATGAGTCGCAGTGATCTCTCTCGCCTTATGCTTATGATTTATCATGTCACGCAAATCGACGAAAGGGAGCTTTACCTTAGAAACCATTTCACATGTATTGTCCTGCTTTGTATATGGGTTCGTAAGGGAAATTGGCACATCTGGACTTAGTTCACTCGCAGGGGCAACCCCCATACCTAAGTTCCATGATGACCTTGAAGACAGCCCCGTGCTATACTCGTTGGGGTCTGTCTTTTTGCTGTAGGCGCATAGATCCTGGAGCATGCCCTGGGGCGCATGCTTTCCAGAAGTTCTGGCAGCATGCTTGGCCTTCCTTGTTGTGGGCACATAGAATGGATCATCAGAGCCTGGGCGCATAGTAGTAGACAGCCTACTGAAGATAGAAGTCTTCTGACCAGAATTATGCTGCCACACCATCCTTTGGGCGCATAGCCCTGGGCGCATACTTTGAGAAACATCAATATTTTTCCCCAGTTTCGCCCTCTTCGTTTGCAAGCTTCGCTGAGTTTGCCCAGAGTGTCGTACACTTCGATTCTTGGCATCATAGTGTTTTCCTTTGCCAAGTCTCGAGAGTTGAACACTCTTTGCTGATTGAAAAAGAGAGAAGTCGTTGGGCTAGTAGAGCCCTGAACAGTATGCGCCTTCTTTGCATTGGGAGCTCCTGTGGAAGAGCTATACGCCCACGTAACAGAGTTCCCCTTCGGTTGCACATCTTCTACGGCATTGGCAGGATATGCAGCATGAGCCTTCGGAAGCCAAGTCTTGCGAGACTTGTTTCGCTTCGCTGATTTTGAGGGAGTAGAGCCATTCCTTGAGAGCATCTCTTCGAACACTTGTTGATCGAACTTCACGATCAACTTCTTCTGAGTGCTCCGCACTTTAGCGGTATCGTATTGTGTTACCACCTTCTCGTCAGAGAAAAAGTTAGTCCCTAGCAGAGTCGCTATTTTTGTAGACACTTATAAAAAAGAGAAAAATCACTATCTTTTCTTATTAGCGCAAGGCACTACAAATCGAGTACACCTGAGAGAACCTACACTGAGAATCTCCGAGTACAAAAAGAATTCTGAGAAATGGGACGATGGTGATCGAGCGGCAGTTGCTCCTTTACTCCGTTGAAACTCCAATTTACTAAAGTGGGAGAAAATCTAAGAAAATTGCTAACTTTCGGCTCACTGGCAAGAAGGGCAACAATTTGGCTCTGAAATGCTCTCTGTTCTCTCCTTTTGAAGAGGCACATGCCCTCTATTTATAGTCATTTTACACTGAAACGACTGTTATGCGCACACAGGTGGAAAATACACTGATTTTACTGTGGGCGCATAGGACGTCGGCGCATAAAGACTGCATGATCGTGGGTAGATCTTGGGTAGATCGTGGCCGCATGCTTCGATGTACGACTTCTCGTGGAGACTGACGTGGCCGCATGCCTCGGCCCATGACTAATCGTGGGTGTTGACCAAGTTGTAGGGTTGTCTCTGCCTTGGGCGCATAGTGGTGGGAGCAGACTATGCGCCCACACTTGGGCACATGATTTAGTATATGAAACAGTTTTCTGTGGGCGCATAGCCCCTTTTATCATGTAGGCGCATAACAGCTCCTTCCATGTAGTCATATAGTCCTTCATTTTCATGCTTCTACAGTGATCTTACACAATAGATCATATTATCAGTTCCTTGTAGAATATATAAATGGTTCACAAACTTGATAGATTTAGACAAACCATTAGAACGGTTGTAGTGTAATATGGTATTAGTCTATCTTGACTATTGGTTTAGATTAATGCACTTTGTTGTGTTGAACAAGACCACTTGAGGTTGTTCTTTTTGTACTGACTACATAAGAGAACAAATACCTCAGTTATTATGGATACTTATACTCTTAATCCGGATATAATAATTGACATGTATATGAAATATGCATTACTTTAACTCATAGAAGAGTGAGATTCATTATGGGTCAACAACATTTATGAATTGGATAATGGAACTATATGTATGATGGGATGTTGATTATAAAAGGAATCCATGTCCCGATATATCGGGTCGATGATGTCCATTTTATGGAGCTCATAAGGATTGTCATGCAAACCCTGCTGATGAGAACATAAAATATTATATTTTTATCCCTTAATGTTTACCATTTTATTCTCATTTCATGACTAAAGGTACTCATTATTCTTTTGTTTTGATTTAAGATGCAATTAGAGACACTAAGTACAAAATGGAGAAAAATAGCAATTTTTGATAGTTTGGACACCTTTTAGCGAAATGGGTATAACTCTCTCATTCGAAATACAATTGAGGTGATTAAAAAAGATTTGAAAATCTAAGACAAATATATACAACTTTTGTATTTTGAGTTTTTCGAGATTTAGGCTGAATCATAGACAAAATCAGACTTGAAGTCGAGTCAAAAATGATGTGAACGAAAATAGGAGCTAAAATAACTATTTTCCTACTTGTTCTATGACTTTGTTTATTATTTGAGAAGTTGTAACTATTAGAGGATTTGTGGAAAGATATTGTGGGCTTGAAACAACAAATTTAGAGTATATAAAAGGAGTAGAAATCACGAGTAAAAGGGGAACAACACACAACTCCTTTTCTTCTTCTCCAACTTTTCTTTTGAAGTTTTGATGAACATGTGCGGCTAAAAGTCTTGTTGGTCGAAAGAAATGGAAGCCTTGGAATCAATAAACTTGTGAGATCTAAATTAATTTTATATGTTTGATTTATATTTTGAATATTGAATATTTTTCTATGCCCACTTTCATGGTTGTCTTGTTTAGATATTAGGAGGCCTACTAGTTTATTATTCATTTCGATCTACCGCTAAATTAGATGTCAAACCATAATTGTTTGATTTTTCTAATTTGTGAAGCAGACCAAGATTTAATGAACTATTTTATTTTATTAGATCTTAGAAGAAAAACTTTTGACAAAATTAAATGTAATCGCTTGTGCTTGTGTTGTTTTGCTTTATCAATCTCTTGGTTCTTTAAGAAATTGCTAGATTAAATCTTAAGCGTTTATCTTAAATTATTTAGTAATTAAAGTTAACTAAAATATATATATGTGCTTTGTAAGTATTATTATTAGAAAGATCAAATAATATTTGGAGTCAAAATTTATTCATTTTTTAATGAATGAATGATGCTAAACAAAGTCCAGTTTTCAATTCCTCGTTTTTAGATACTTATTGTATTTAAATGATGTTGTAATTAGGAAATATCAAAGGACAAGTTTTCTATTTACCTAGATATTCCATATTAATTTTAATTAATCTTTTTAATTAATAAATATAATAAAGGGTAATTTTGAAAAGAAAACTTCTACAGTGAAACCTACTTTTGGCATTATATAGTAGAATAGATTAAGTCGCTTGTATCTAATTAACAAAGACTGAGAGAGATATGAAGATACTTCAAACGGTAAATATCCAAAGTATGAGTTAATTTATGCCTGCATCATTGATCAACTTTAAGATCCCAATTGTGAATGTTTATTGAGGCCAATAGTTGTCTTAATTGATTTCAATACTTTAATTATTTTTAGCTTCTTAAATTTATTTTTATTATATTCAAACTCTCTACCCCATCCTTGTTCACATAGTATAAAAGTATACTAATTGCTCTCCGTGGGATCGACCCTTACTCTCACTACTATATATAATTTTAAGAGAAATGGTTTTATTTTCGGTTGCCCGCGACATCACTCCAAATTTTGGCCCAGTCGCCGGGGAGTAATTCTAGTTGAATTTTGTGCTTTTTGCTATATTTTTTTTTCTTATAATCAATTACTTTTTCGTTCACTTAAAAAAGAAGAAGAAACCATTAGTTATTCATTCTTATATACTCTTTTGAATTGTTTTTATATTGTACTTGATTTTTTTATGGTTGTGACTCGATCTTCTAATCAAGGTGATTTTCAGAGTGATCCAGAAATAGAAAGGACTCTGCGCAGGTTAAGGAAAGAAACTCTAACGAGAACAATCTCGCTCCGGATTCCGTATTCTCTTACAATTCTAATTCTAAAGGAGTCATAGCTACAAATAGAACCTTGAAAGAACTCGCAGCCCTAGATTTGTACCAACACCCTTTATGCATAACATTTTCTACTTTAGATGCTAGTACTACTTTAAATTAAAATATGGACTCATACATTTATTACCATCTTTTCATGGTCTTGCATGTGAAGACCCTCACAAGCAAATAAAGAATTTTCATATGGTATGCACAAGTATGAATCCAACGGGGGTAATGAAGAGAAAATCAAATTAAGAGCCTTTCCATTTCTGTAAAGGATTCGGCTAAGGATTGGCTCTACTACCTACCCTCCGGAAGTATTGTCACAACGAACGAGATTAAAAGATTGTTCCTAGAAAAGTACTTTCCAGCTTCAATGGCGGCCAATATCCGAAAAAAATTTGTGGGGTAAGGCAACACAATACATAATTTCTCCACGAGTACTGGGAACGTTTCAAAAAATTATGTGCAAGATGCCCCCCATCATCGAATTAGTGAGCAGCTACTTATCCAGTACTTGTACGAAGGCTTCTACGAAATGAAAGAAGCAGGATAGATGCTGCTAGTGGATGAGCTTTGGTAAATAAAACTCATGAGGTCACAGGAAATTTAATTGCAAATATGGTGGCCAATTCTCAACAATTTTGCACTAGGCTAGATCTTCTATCTAGGCACGCCAACAAGGTAAATATTTCTTCCATAGAACAACAAATTGCTAGTTTAAATTCTCTTGCTCGTCAAATGGTTGTCGGTAACATACAAACTACGAAGGCTTGTAGGATTTGTTCAATAGCAGGGCATCTAACTGACATGTGCCCAACTCTTTAAGAGGAGCCCAATGAACAAGTGAACGTGGTAGGTGGTTTTCCTGGACAACCATAAAGGAAGTATGACCCCTACTCAAACACATACAATCTAGGATGGAGAGATCATCCCAATTTTAACTATGGGAATTCATAATTAAATTAGCCTATCAATCAAAATCGGTCAAGTTACTAACAGTACAAGTAGACATATCCCCCTAAACAATAATTAAGCCAAACTTCTAACTCTGGTACATCTTTAGAAAAAATTGCTAAGTCTTTTGCCACTAATACTTTACAATTTCAACAGGAGACAAGGGCCAATATTCAAAGCTTGGACAATCAAATGAGCCAAATGGCTACAACATTTAATAGCTAGAGGCACAAAGTTCAGGAAAACTAGTATCACAAATGATAGCAAATCCAAAAAAAATGCAAGTGCAATCGTTTTGAGAAGTGATAAAGAGGTTGACATTCTAGTAAAAGAAGTACCTACATCGTCAAAACAAAAAGAAGAGAAAACAACCGTTGCAGACACGAACTTCCCCAATGATGCTGAGGTACCCAATTATAAGTTTCTACCTCTTTCTGTTTATAAGCCAGTACCTCCTTTTCCTCAAGCTTTAGCAAAATCTAGGAAAATTGAACAGAATAATGAGCTATATGAGATTTTTCATAAATGTGAGGTAAATATTCTACTTTTAGATGCTGTTAAACAAGTAACTTGCTATGCTAAATTTTTAAAAGGATTGTGTACATAAAGAGGAAACAAAAACATAAAAGATATGAAAAGGTGAAAGTAGGAGAGTGTTTCTGCAGTAATTCAAAGAAAACTTCCTACAAAATGCAAAGATACAAGAATGTTTACTATCCCTTATAAGATAGGTAACAATAAATATGAGAAAGCCATGTTAGATTTAGGAGCTTCTATAAATGTCATGCCATATTCTATATACGAATCTTGAAATCTTGGACCTCTGAATAAAACTGGTATTGTAATTCAATTTGCTGATAGATCTAATGCCTATCCTAAGGGATAGTTGAGGTTGTTCTTAGACAAATTAATGATTTGGTTTTTCATGCTGATTTTTATGTGCCTGATATGGAAAATGGTGACCAAACTGCTCCTATTTTGTTAGGAAGACCATTTTTAAAGACATCCAAGACTAAGATAGATGTGCATAGTAGCACACTTACTTTAGAATTTGATGGTAAAATTATTAAATTTAATGCCATAAAATATCATGATGATGATAATACTGTTTATTCTATTAATGTGGTTGATTCTTTAGCACAGGATGTTTTTGAACTTGATGGCAAAGATGGATTTGAAGTTGCCATTAGTGAGAATCTTGAAAAAGAGCATAAGGAGTTAACTTTGAGTACTAATTTGCAAGAAACTATTGCAGCATTGAATGATTTACCAAAAATACAACCGTCAGGTAACTTTTTTTTTCTATTTCATTATCAATTTCTAACAAGAGGCCTTCACCCTGTATTTTGCAGGCCCCTATTCCAGACTTGAAGCCTCTTCCTAGTCACCTCAAGTTTGTGTTCCTTGGAGATGGAGAAACATTACCAGTTATCATCTCTAATAAACTTAGTACGACACAAGAAGAAAAGCTTGTGCATGTCCTTAAGGAGCAGAAGATGGGTATTGGTTGGAAAATTGCGGATATAAATGGAATTAGTCCGTCTACATGCATGCATCGTATCTTACTTGAGGAAGGAGCAAAACCATCCCGTCAACCGCAAAGAAGATTAAACCCACCCACGATGAAGGTAGTAAAAAATAAGTTCGTAAAACTTCTTGAAGTTGGAGTAATATATCATATTTTAGACAGACAGTGGGTTAGTTCGGTGAATGTGCTTCCTAAAAAGACCGGTATAACTATCGTGAAGAATCAAAATGATGAGCAAGTTTCCACCCGTGTCCAGAATGGCTGGCGGGTTTGTATAGATTATAGAAAATTAAATGATTAAACTCGCAAGGACTACTTTCCTTCATCTTTTATTGATCAAATGCTTGAAAGGTTAGCTGGTCATACTTACTATTATTTTTTTTGAAGGTTATTCAGGTTACTTTCAAATTCTAATTGCTGTGGAGGATCAAGAAAAGACAGCTTTTAGATGTATGTTTAGAACTTTTGTATATCGTCGCATGCCATTTGGTTTTTGCAATGCCCTAGCCACTTTCCAAAGGTGCATGGTTAGCATATTTTCAGACTATACTTAGCATATTATAGAAGTACTTATGGATGATTTCACAGTTTATGGAGACTCTTTTGATAAATGCTTGCATAACCTTATATTTATTCTCCAAAGATGTGTAGAACCTAATCTTGTGTTAAACTTTGAAAAATGTCATTTTATGGTTGACCAAGGTATAGTTTTGGGTCACATTGTTTCATCTAAGGGAATTGAGGTAGATAAAGCTAAAATTGATATTATTCAATCTTTACCATATCCCATCAGTGTACGGAAAGTTCGTTCTTTTCTTGGACATGCAGGTTTTTATCGAGGTTTCATCAAAGACTTCTCCAAAATAGCGTTACCCCTGTGCAAGTTGCTACAAAAGAATGTAGCTTTTGAATTCGATGAGGCACGTAAAAGGGCATTTGATACAATAAAGAAACCATTGACTTCTACCACAATTATCTAGTCCCCTGACTGGAATGTACCTTTCACGATAATGTGTGACGCAAGTGATTATACAGTAGATGCAGTATTGGGTCAAAGGATTAGAAGAGCATATCACGTAATTTATTATGCTTCAACAACTTTGAATGATGCTTGGAGAAATTACTCTACTACTGAAAAAGAACTTTAGCTGTTGCTTTTTCTTTAGAAATTTTTTGATCTTATTTGCTTGGTACTAAAGTTATTGTCTATTTTGATCGTGCACCTCTTCGTTATTTAATGACAAAGAAAGAGGCAAAACTAAGGTTAATTCGCTGGATACTTTTCTTGAGTGAATTTGATTTGGAGATCAAAGATAAAAAGGGACATAAAATTATGTTGTAGATCATTTAATTCGTTTAGTTCATGTGGAGGATGAACTTCGTCTGCAAGAAACCTTTCTTGATGAGCAATTGTTTGCTGCAAGTGTGACATTACCCTGGTATACAAATATTGTAAAATATTTAGTTGCTAATATGTTTCCTCCTGGTTTGTCAAAGGCTCAAAGAGAGAAGATCAAAAGTGATGCCAAATACTATGTGTGGGATGACCCATACATGTGGAAGCATTATGCAGATTAAGTAATAAAAAAGTTGCGTTCATGAAAATAAAATTATTTCAATTCTCCCCTTTTGTCATTCTTATGCATATGGAGGACATTTTAGAGCTAAAAGGATGGCAACAAAAGTATTGAAATATGGATTCTATTGGCCGTCCTTATTTTGTGATTCATATTCTTTCTGTAGAACATGCAATAATTGCCATAAGACATGTAATATATCTGAAAGGAATGAAATTTCACAAAATCCCATTCTATTTTGTGAAAAATTTGATGTTTGGGGCATCCATTTCATGGGATCGTTCCTTATTTTCGTTATGTTTATATTTTGCTTCATGTTGATTGTGTATCAAAGTGAGCAGAAGCTAAAGCAACCATGACTAATGATTCTAAAGTTGTTTCATATTTTATTAAGTCCATCATATTCTCCAGGTTTGGGATTCTAAGAGCCTTAATAAGTGATCGAGGTACTCACTTTTGTAATCGAACCGGAGAGACTTTGTTGAGAAAGTACCATGTGACCTACAATGTGTCAACTACCTATCATCCACAAGCTATTGCACAAGCGAAGGTATCAAATAGAGAGATCAAGTCCATCATTGAGAAGACGGTCAATCAGAGTAGAAATGATTGGAGTTTACACTTGGATGATGCTTTATGAGCGTATAGAACTACATATAAGACGCCTATCAGTATGTCACCATACCGGTTTGTGTTTGGGAAATAATGCATGTCACGCCTTGATTCTGCAGAATTGATAGTCGTCCCCCGGGTGTGATGCCGTGCGAACCTAAGTTGCGACCGCACAAGGCAAGTTATAAGGTTATCTGAAATACAACAATAGAGAGTACGTAGAGAAATTGAAAAACACATATGATATAGAAGAAACTTTACTTTATTAATAATGTACATCATTTACATGACTCGATTACATTTTGATGCCACACGGGCTTACAAAGTTTGACTCAAAATGAACGATGATGAGATAGTCGTTCCATACATTACATCCTTTTGTATACAACCAACATTTACAATCTGCCTGGAATGGTAGGGAGTCGTGACATCTTTCTTGGACTGGTGTAGAGAGTCTTCAAATGGTTCAGCAAAATTCTTCGGCACGTGGACGAAGCTTCAAGACACGAACATCGCCTTGCTAGCTGGAGCGTTCCACCTGGTTCATAGCACCTGCGGAGAGCGAGGATCAGTACATTCACATGTACTGGTGGGTGGCTAATTAAATCCAAGCTCTTATTTGTTCAAGAAGTTTTGTAAAGCATGTCATAGACTGGTGATCTTTCTAACCATCCTGATGGATTGCATATGAACATTTTATGAGGCAAGCAAATGGAAACTACAAGCATTTTACAACAATATGTGGCATAGTCTCTATGCCTAAAGTAAACAAACCATATTCATCTCGTGTCACAAGGATCAGATAAAACAGTGTAAGGATGTGAAGGCCACTGACAATTTTATGCCATCATGGACTATAGCTAGGTTAGACGATGATCCTTTCATGGCGGATAGCATGCCCTGTTCGAAAGTTCACGAATCGCCCGTGCTAGCACTGCTATACTCGTTCCTCCTAGGACGAATCGGTTCCTTGGCCAAGACAACCGTTCGAGGAAACTACACCTTGTACACAAGTTGTCAAATGACCGTACTATTCTTCTTTATTCTTTAGATTTTGTCCCACTTTAAGGTACTTTGCCTTATCATTGTGATGCTCATTAATCGATTCAATCTTCATTTTACACAGATTATAGTAAATATGGCAAAAGAAAACATTCATCAGTTTTATGTTATAGCAGTTTTATATCAAGTGTTCGTGAGGAATCATGCCATAATTTATTGATTCAACACTATAACGACAAGCATATCTCCTTTGTTTTTATGATATTTTAAAACCAGAGGGTCAAGGGGAAGAAGGGTCACCACTCACCTTGATTTTTCATGAGGCGACAGACCGGTTGGTTGCGCTTATACGACACCTATACGGTCACCAAAAATCACATAAACAACTGGTCAGAATACTGCCTTATTCAATGAGTTTGATATGAATGTGAAGTTCGAAGATGCAAGCCATAGAAACCATCAAAAATATTATCAAAAATGCATTCAAAAAACCAAAGCCAAAGAAGCAAGTGCGGCATGAAAAGCAGAGCAACGGGAGGTCTCTCTCGGCTCAGCCGTAGAGTCTATCCTCGAGGCGCAACCTACTGAATATGGGACTTGATTCTGAAGAACCATTACATAACGAGGAAACGATCTTAATTCAATTGGTCCCTTTCAATTGATTCAATCGATCCCGATCAATCGGTTCCAACTAAATCGATAGCGACAGTGTTCTTTTATCGCACACTTCGTGGACGAGAATGGGGCATGATGTAGGGATGGGGCACTACACCATAACCAACTAAGAAAAAGTTTCGTCCTTGAAACTTAAGTAGAGACCTACCACTAGGAAAATAGGGAAGAAAACTTTTCCTTCATCTCTGATTCGAGTTTCCAAATTGACTCTTCGACCGAATGGTTTCTCCAGAGAACACGAATGAGGGGGATCACACAATTTCAAAGTAGCTTGTCCTTGCGCTTTAAGACTTGGACCGGTTCTTCCATATATAAGAAGTCCGCCTTCAGCTCCAACTGAGCAAAATCTACAATATGGCTTAGAATATCGTGCACGTATTTCTGTAGTTGTGAGACATGAAAGATATTATATACATCCGACAGTACTGGCGGCAATGTAATTTGGTAAGCGGGCGACTCGCTTCAACATTTGGAAAGGACCCATAATTCTTGGACTAAGCTTGCCTTTAACTCCAAACTTGGTGACTCTTCGCACAGACGTCACCTTTAGAAACACATGATCGCCCTCCAGGAACTCGAGTGGCCGTCGATGGGTGTCTGCGTAACTCTTCTGCCGACTTTGAGCCATCTTCAATCTCTCTCTTATCAGTTTTTCTTTCACCACAGTTTGCTCCACCAGCTCCGAAGAATCTGTCGCTTCCCGACTTCATCCCAGCAAATAGCTGATTTGCACTTCTGACCATATAATATTTCATACGGTGCCATTTGAATGCTGGACTGATAGCTATTGTTAGATGCAAATTCGGCCAACGGTAGGTTAACATCCCAGCTTGACTTTAAATCTATCGCACAAAGCCGTAACATGTCCTCAAGAATCTGATTCACTAACTTTTTTTGGCCGTCGGTTTGAGGATGATAAGCAATGCTAATCTTTAACTTAGTCCCCATGACCGATTGAAGGCTTTTCTAGAAGCGTGACAAGACCCGCCCATCTCGATCAGAGACGATGGATATTGGGACTCCATAAAGCCGTACTATCTCGCCAAGGTAAATCTTAGCCAGTCGATCAACAGTCCAAGTAACTTTAATGGCGATGAAGTACGTAAACTTGGTTACTCGGTCGACGATGACCCAGACGACATCATTTCCTACGACATCTTCGGTAGGCCAACAAAAAAGTTCATGGTTATATGCTTCCATTTCCACTCTGGTATGGCGAGGTTTTGTATCTCTTCGCCTGGCCTCTAGTATTCTGCTTTAACTTATTGACAGGTCATCCACTGTGACACGAAGAGTGCCACGTCCTTCTTTATGCCATGCTACCAAAAAATTATGTGGAGGTCCTTATTCATCTTCGTGCTACCGGGATGCAAGGAATATTTTATATAGTACGCCTTCGACAATATTTTCTTTCTTAGTTCTATGTCCTCCGGAACGCATAGCTGACCCTTTACCTGCAACACTCCGGCTTCGTCTTCCGTAAAGTCGGTAGCCTTACCCGTTGAAACAAGCTTCCGCATTTTCTTCAGATATGGATTGTCCTTCTGAGCGGACTTGATCTTTTCTAATAAGCACGATTCTAGCCGCAATGGTGCCAATTCAGCTCCTATTAATCGAAAGCCATTCCCTCTAAGTCCTGTAGTAGACTTTTGTTGATGGATAGCGAGGCTATGTATTTTTTGCTTAATGCATCGGCCGCCATATTTCCTTTTCCAGGCGTGTAGTCGATCATCAAGTCAGAATCTTGATCAGTTCTAGCCAGCGCCTCTGTCGCAAGTTCAGCTCTTTTTGGGTAAAGTGATGCTTGAGGCTCTTGTTATCCATGAAAATATTACATGCCATGCCATAAAGATAGTGACCATAGTTTTAACACGAATACAATCACCGCTAATTCCAAGTCATAGGTGGGGTAGTTCTTCTCGTGCAGCTTCAGCTATCGAGAAGCAAAAGATATCACCTTATTCCATTGCATGAGCACACACACCAAGCCCTGGCCGAAAGCATCACTAAAGATTTGAAATCCCTTAGTCCCTTCTGGAAGTACGAGTGTCGAGGCTGAAATAAGCCGTAGCTTTAACTCCTAGAAGGAAGCTTCACAGTCGTCTGACCATTCAAACATGACTTCTTTCTGAGTGAGGCGAGTCAATGGCGGCGCGATCTTTGTGAAGTCTTTCATGAAGCGTCTGTAGTATTTTGCCAAGCCGAAGAAGCTTGGAATCTCACAGACTGACGTGGGCCGTTTCCAATCAACAACAGCTTTAACTTTTTTTCAGATCAACTGATATGCCTTCGACGGAGAAGATGCGCCCAAAAATGATACACTGCCTAGCCAGAATTCATATTTGCTCTATTTCACAAACAACTGGTTTCAACGAAGGAAATGAAGCATGCTCCGCATATGCTGTGCGTGTCGCATTCTGTCCTTCGAATAGATGGGAATATCGTCTATGATGACTACTATAAATTTGTCGAGGAACAGACGAAACACCCGATTCATAAGATCCATAAAAGTGACTGGGGGATTTGTTAGGCCAAATGGCATCACCAAGAACTCGTCATGGCCGTAATGAGTGAGGAAGGCTGACTTCGGCACATCGTCTGGTTTGACTTTGAGTTGATGGTAACCCGATCGAAGATCAATCTTCGAAAACACCGAGACGTCTTGTAGTTGATCAAAGAGGTCATGGATGCGGGGGCAGGGGGCATTTATTCTAGATGGTGGCTTTGTTGAGCTAGCGATAGTCTATGCAGAGACACATCAACCCATCCTTCTTCTTCACGAATAATACATGGGCTCCCCATGGAGAGATACTAGGCCATATGAATCTTTTGTCGAGTAGCTCTTGCAACTGCACTTTGAGTTTCTTCAGTTCTGTAAGGGCCTTTCTGTATAGAGCTTTAGAAATCGGGTGGGTGTTGGGGAATGTGTCGATGGTAAACTCAATCACTCGATCGAATGGCATGCCAGGTAGCTCTTCGAGGAACACGTCGGTGAATTCTGCCACTATGTCCGTCTGATTTGTGTTTGCACTATCCGGTCGCATGTCACACACGAAAGCCATGTAGCCTTCACATCTGGAATGTAGCATCCTACGAGCAGAGATCACATAGATCACCATGTAGGCCATCGATGCTTTACCACACGAGTAGCAGAATTCGGTCTCTCTCGGTAGGCGTAAGGTGACCGTCTTTCTAGCGCAGTCGATGGTGGCTTTTCAAGCGCCGAGCAAATCTATCCCCAATATAATGTCATATTCCTTGATATATAGAACTATCGCAACTAAATATATTTTTATACCTCAAATAGAGAGGATTTCGTCTCTGCAGCCTCTATGTGTAATTATTTGCATGCCCGACGGTATGTTAACATTAAGGTTATGGTCTAGAGGTGTTACGGGAAATTTGTGTTCAGCGATAAAGTCCATCGATATAAAGTTGTATATGGCACATGAATCAAACAGTACACAAGCAGGTTTGTTATTGAAGAACAGTATACCCATCACGACTGTGTCAAATGTGAACGCTTCATCCTGGGTCATGGCGTAGACTCGTCCCGAGGCATTGGGATGACGGTCTTGACCATTTGTTTGTGCACCTGGAGGAGCTCGAGGTGCTTGGCCTAGATTCTGCCGGTGTTGCAGTTCCGGAGGGCATTGGTTGGGCCCACCCGACCGCACTTGTGGCATGCTCCATTTTTCATTCGACATTCGACAACCAGGGGCCCTCATTATGGAAAAATTGTAGTATACTTGATTCTTTCCCTGGTTGTCGCCTCCGTTATCGTGGTTTGGACGTTTATATGTGTTGTTGCCTCCTGCATTACTAAGGCGTTTGTGATTATTAAGTGCATGGTACCGGTAGTGGCATGATGGTACTGAGGCTCGAGGCAGAGGGCATGGTTGAGTGACTCATCTATTGTTTGGTATTCGGGCATAGTTACATGGGCAAAAATGGAAGGCCTCAGGCCCACTTCGAATCTTCGTGCTCGACTCACCGTCGTTGGCAGATAGGTAATCACAAATCTGGCCCGCTTGTTGAATTCTGCAACATACTGACGTACCGTTATATTTTTTTTTCTTCAGCTGCATAAACTTATTCTCCTTCACCGGACGGATCGCTGATGGTTGGTAATCGACTTTGAATGCCTTGTAGAAAGTATTCTAAGAGATCAGTGCGGTTGAATCATCGCGATGAATCATTTTCTTCTGTACGGCCCACCAGTCGTACGCATTCAACTGAAGAAGCGCAGGAGACTCGCTTTGTTTCTTTAATGTCGAGGAGCTCAAAATTTTCTTTGACCTCTTCTAACCAATCGACCGTAAGAGAAGGTCTTCAGTGCCAGAGAGGGAAGTACGAAATGCCTTCTTGAAATTGGTAATATCGGAGGTGTTTTTCTCTTGTGGCGCAGATGAGGCGTGGACCCCCTTCGTGCGACTTCCGTAGGTCGGGCTACATGTTCGACGGTATAGGTTGTTGCAGAATTTTTGTTAGCCACCATCATTTGTACTAGTTGTCGTAGCGTGTCAAGCTAATGTTGCTGCCTCTTGAACTGCGTTTCAAACCTGGCTTCGTATTGGGCCTGTCGCCTCTTGGATTGCAGGCAAAGATTTTTGCTTTCACGTTTATTAGATGCGGCCTGCCTCTGCTGTATTTCCAGTATGTGCAACATCCTTCCCATAGGGTTGTCAGAAGGCTCAGCTTTGAAACTATTCGTGCTACTAGAAGTGCTTGCTTCTTTTACTACCACAGGTTTCGCAACTTTTGGAATAAGAAAAGTCTCATTAGTTTATGAAAATATTATGGCCTCCATGTATGGAACAACTCATCTCATGGATACGAGGTCAAAGGTTCAAGACTCTAGACGGGAGTCCAAAGACGTAAAGTCATGCTCTGATACCATTATGTCACGCCTCGATTCTACAGAATCGATAGTCGTCCCCCGGGCGTGATTCTGTATGAACTAAGCTACATCCGCCCGAGGCAAGACATAAAGTTATCCGAAACACAGCAATAGAGAATACGCAGAGAAATTAAACAACACATATGATATAGAAGAAACTTTACTTTAATGATAATGGACATCATTTACATGATGACATAGTCATTTCATACATTACATCCCTTTAATACAACCAGTATTTACAAACCACCTGGAATGGTAGGGAGTCGCGACATCTTCCTTGGACTGGTATAAAGAGTCTTCAAAGGGTTCAGCAAAAGTCTTCGGCACCTGGACGAAGCTTCAAAACACGAACGTTGCCTTGCTAGCTGGCGCGTTCCACCTGATTAGTAGCACCTGTGGAGAGCGAGGATCAGTACGTTCACATATACTCGTGGGTGGCTAATTAAATCCAAGCTTTCATTTGTTCAAGAAGTTTTGTAAAGCATGTTATATACTGGTGGTCTTTATAACCATCCTGATGGATTACATATGAACATTTTATGAGGCAAGCAAATGGAAACTACAAGCATTTTACAACTATCTATGGCATAGTCTCTACGTCTAAAGTAAATAAACCTTATTCATCCCGTGACACAAGGATCAGATAAAGCAGTCTAAGGGTGTGAAGGTCACTGGCAATTTCAAGCCATCTTGGACTATAGCTAGGTTAGACGGTGATCCTTTCACGGTGGGTAGTGAGCCCTATTCGAAAGTTCCCGAATCGCCCGTGCTAGCACTGCTATACTCGTTCCTTCTCGGTCGAATCGGTTCCTTTGCCAAGGCAACCGTTCGAGAAAACTACACCTTGGGCACAAGTTGTCCAATAACCATACTATTTTTCCTTATTCTATAGATCGTGGCCCATTTTATGGTACTTCCCTTATCGTTGCGATACTCGTTAATCGATTTAATATTCATTTTGTACAGATTATAGTAAATATGGCAAAAGAAAGTGTCACGCCCTAGAACCAGAATACTGGAGAGCGGGGGGATGACTCAGCCAGCTACGTATTACGGGTAGAAGAATACCGTATAATACGATCAATGTTGTCTAACCAGACGAGGGGGTACATACTACATGAAAGTCTTACTATGGTCACTTCACATCTATTGTCTCAATCATTCAAACAAAAAGCAAGAATAGAGAACATGTAAGATAAAGCAGTAAGGCGTCCCAAACGCTTATCAAAATGTTCTTGAGATCTGGCTTTACAAAACATAGCCAGACGATATAGTAACATATACACAATTGTTATCAGCTGCAGTCTGACTTAGTTACAATTATGTAAAAGTAAGTACAAGACAATTCGACTAACATGTCGGTGCCAAACGGCTAAGTATAAAGTAAATAACAAAACGAGCGGTGGAGTAAGGAACCCACTCGAGTCCTCCTGCGATCATTCCCCTAGTATTGACCATCTTGGAGGTGGAAGTAAGCTGAGTCCTCGGAAACCGGCTCTAAATCTGGCCATGCAAAACCAGAGAGGTTAGACCTCTAATAGCAAGTACCACAAGGAAGCACGATATGAAGGATTAAACCAGTAAGTAAGAGGATATAATAATAGATCTCTGCTTTCCACTAGTATTTACATAACATCACGACACTTCGAACCAACCTCCCAACCAAACAAGGACAGAAGTTGGCCCGTCATGTCCTGTCATTCTGATCATCTCAGTTAGGCAACAGAGTAGGTACAGTACACAAACAAATCATCTTGAACGGCCAATCAACTCCTACGGCTTGCTATTGTGAGTCCCAAGTTATCCTGGAATTATGCAAATAGGGATTCCTCAGTTCTTACTATGTGCGAGTAAGGCTAGTCTATCCAGTCAATCAATTGCGCCAATCATAAATTAGACGAGTCCCAGCGGGACGCCCGTCATCAATATACAATATACAATAATATAACCAGATATCGCTCCCTGTCCGTGTGGCAGATTTGCAGTATCTGTGGGGACCAACCGGCCTGTCGGGCACTACTAGTCCCAAGAGGGTTGCCATGTAAGAACTCGGAGATCCATTCTCTCCATGCAATCATTATTTTATTTAACTTAATAGTCTCTACGTTGAGTGAAATCCCATGCCGTGGACTATGGTCATTCAAATGAGTACTTTCGTACGGGGTATGATATGCGCAACTCTACAACGATAGCCGTGCGGCTAGGTTGTAGGTTTTACATAGCGTAATGCAACAATCAAATCTAACCACGGAGTAATCATGCCTTGACCATAAAGTACACATGCTGCTTTGTAGAAAAATAAATAAATTGAAGCCTGCACATGCCTGTATGTCAATATTCGGGATCGGCTAATCGATTACAATAGTTCATAACATGAACGTGTCTCATTCATTTAATTCAATAAGACGACTAGCCAGTCTCTTAGTTCCAACTAGGAACGCATGATCAATTTTAGTCAAGATAACCATCGTCATCAATGGTGACAAGGCATAAAAGTCAATTAGTATTAAATGGGGTCGAGTCTATAACTCCTCAGGGTTAAGTTCCAGTCTTACTGGGTATCCATAAACCAATCAAGACACAAGGCTCGTTCTACACAACCATATGTATCAAAAATATTAACATGCTAAGATTATCGAGTTCATAAAAAAGGCGTAAGGATATAATATGAGAATTATCATGCCACCATTAAATGAATAAATTATAGAACAAATAGAAACACCCAGGTCAGGAAGTCACGCCAACAAGTCTATGCTAAGGCCAACAAGTCACGCCAAGTCTAGTAGGTAGGAGTGAGCGTATAAACAACGTGAGCGTGAAAAGTGGTTCACGTTGGCACGCACAGCGTGAGCGTGAAGGGTAATTCACGCACGCACAGCGTGAGCGTGAAAAGTAACTCACGCACGCACAGCGTGAGCGTGAAAAGTAACTCACGCACGCACAGCGTGAGCGTGATAAGAAATTTACGCACGCACAGCGTGAGCGTGATAAGTAAGCGTGAAAAAGTAACTCACGCGCGCACAGCGGGAGCGTAACTCAAATGTCATGCTGACACGTAAAGACGTGAGCGTGACTCAAAATTCACGCTGACACGTAAAGACGTGTGCGTGACTAAAAATTTACGCTGACACGTAAAGACGTATGCATGACTCAAAATTCACGCTGGCACGTAAGAACGTGAGCGTGACTAAAAATTCACGCTAACACGTAAAGACGTGTACGTGACTAAAAATTCACGCTGGCACGTAAGAACGTGAGCGTGA
Organism: Iris pallida; assembly: GCA_029216955.1. Taxonomy (NCBI): domain Eukaryota; kingdom Viridiplantae; phylum Streptophyta; class Magnoliopsida; order Asparagales; family Iridaceae; genus Iris; species Iris pallida. The sequence continues at coordinate 5,292,482 of JANAVB010009800.1, forward strand.
CTAAATCTCTCGAACTCTAATCTTATGGAACCTTCGTTCCAAGCCAGAAATAAGGTTCCCATGGTTCAGAATGGTGTAGAAGGAGAAGCTCTACAACATGAACTATCTATTTCGAAAGCACGCCAGTTTGGTGGACAAAACCCATGAACAACCGAGAATACAACAACTTAGATCTAGAAGAAACAAGCCAAAGAAATCAAAAATGCTAAGTACTATACTCTCTTAGGATCATGAGAGGAAGACAAATGATCCATAAAAATGGATGAAGGAGAAGCAAGATGTACTTGCCTACTGCTGGTAGGTGGAGAGAGTGGTGAGGAAGAAGAAGAAGTAATGGTGAAGGAGAGTTATGAGGAGAGAGAAGGGGATGGGGGCTTTAAATAGAAAAGGGGGTGGTAGGTGGGGTTCGGTTCATGTGAACCACCATGAACCCGAGAAGAACCACCCATTGCCGAACCACAAAGCAAGACTAAGGCAGAAAATAACAGCAGAAAGTAAAATACAGATAATTAACTAACATGAAATTAAAGAAATTTAAATACAGGATGATACATGATAAATACTAAATAAATATATATGAGTTGTACATGTATAAAAATACGCATTCTGGGAACGGGGAGTGACAGAAAGCGTTCATCAGTTTCAAGTTATAGCTGTTTTATATCAAGTGTTCATGAGGAATCATGCCACATTTTATTGATTCAACACTATAAAGACAAGCATATCTCCATTGTATTTATGATATTTTTAAAACCAGAGGGTCTAGGGAAAGGAGGGTCAGCCACTCACCTTGATTTTTCTTAAGGCGAGAGACCGGTTGGTTGCGCTTAGATGGTGCCTACGCGATCACCTGAAATCGCATACGCAACTGGTCAAAACACTGCCCTATTCAATGAGTTTGATATGAGTGCGAAGTTCGAAGAATGCAAGCCATGAAAACTATCGAAAACATTCACGAAAACATTCAGAAAACCAAAGCCAAAGAAGCAAGTTCGGCATAAAAAGCATAGTAATACGAGGTCTCTCCCGACTCAGCTGTAGAGTCTATCATTGATGCGTAACCCGCTGAATATGAGACTTGATTCCGAAGAAACCATTCTATAACGAGGAATGGATCTTAATTCAATTGGTCTCGTTCAATTGATTAAATCGATCCCAATCAATCGATTTCGACTAAATCGATAGCGACAGTGTTCCTTTATCATAGACCCCGTGGACTGGAATGGGGCATGTTATAGGGACGGGGCACTATAGTATCATCTTTCTGTTGAGTTAGAACACAAGGCTTATTGGGCTATCAAGAGTCTCAATATGAAGACATATAAAAATAAAGAACATAGGAAGTTACAACTACAAGAGCTGGAGGAAATTCACAATGACGCTTATGAGAATGCTCGAATTTATAAAACGAAAACGATGGCTTTTCATAGCAACTAGGAAGGAGTTTCAAGTTGGTCAAAAAGTCCTACACCGGTCACGACCACGTCTGTTCCGGATAAATTACGTTCTCGTTGGATTGGACCTTTTGCTGATACTAATGTTCTATTATCATTGTGCAGTTAAAATTCAATGTTTAGAAACTTCCAAAGTGTTCAAGGTAAATGGCCAAAGGCTCAAGGTTTACTATGAAGGTTTCAAAGTGGAGAATGAAAAGATATGCAACCCTATGGTAGACCATTTCTTTTGGAATAAATTTGAGCAAAACACATACCCTTCAAATATACTATCTTGAAGTAAAAATACTTAATTAAGTAATTAGAAGTTGTCTAAGAATATATTTTTTTCATGATATGTTATGGATTTTGAAGAGCTTGGTTATTATTTATTTATGTCATTACAACCGTGATTTTTGTTTTGGAAAAAATAAATTACAGTTTTCTCCGAGAATGAACAAAAGTTGTGTAGGTGTATTTGATGAGATCATAACATGTTATATTTTTTATCCCTTAATGTTTACCATTGTATGCACATTTCATTACTAAAGGCACTCATTATTCTTCTACTTTGATTTAGGATGCAATTGGAGACACTACGTGCAAAATGGAGCTAAATAGGAATTTTTGACACTTTTGACACCTTTTAGCAAAATGGGCATAACTCAATCATTGGAAATGCAATTGAGGTGATTCAAAAAGATTTGGAAAAATAAGACAAACAACTACAACTTTTGTATTTTTAGTTTTTTGAGAATCAGGATGCATCATGGACGAAATCAGGCTTGACATTAAGTCAAAGATGCTGTGAATGAAAATAGGAGCTAAAATAACTATTTTTCTACTTGTTCTATGACTTTGTTTTATGGTTTGAGAAGTTCTGACTAATAGAGGATTTATGGGAAGATATTGTGGACTTCAAACAACAAATTTAGACTGTATAAAAGAGGTAGAAATCATAAGGAAAAAGGGAACAACACACAACTCTTCTTCTTCTTCTTCTTCTCCAACTTTTCTTTTGAAGCTTTGATGAACACGTGCGGTTAAAAGTCCTATTGGTCAAAAGAAATAAAGCCTTAAAATCAATAAACTTGTGAGACCTAAATTATTTTTATATGTTTGATTTATACTTTGGGTATTGAATGTTTTTCTATGCCCACTTTCATGGTTGTTGTGTTTAATTACTAGGAGGCCTACTAGTTTATTATTTATTTCGATCTACCGCTAAATTAGATATCAAATACCTAATTGTTTGATTTTTATAATTTGTAAAGCAACCAAGATTTAATGAACTATTTTGTTTTATTAGATCTTAGGAGGAAAACTTTTGACAAAATTAAATGCAACTGCTTGCGCTTGTGTTGTTTTGCTTTATCGATCTCTTGGTTCTTTAAGAAATTGTTAGATCATATCCTCAGCGCTTGTCTTAGATTATTTATTAATTAAAGTTAATTAGGTCACTTTTATCTAATTAAATAAGTCTAAGAGAGAGAGGAAGATACTTTCAACAGTAACTATTTAACGTATGAGTTAATTTATGCTTGCATCAATGATCAATTTTAAGATCCCAATGGTGAATGTTGACTGAGTAGCTGTCCCTTTAATTAATTTCAATAATTTACTTGTTTTTATCTCTTCTATTTGCTTTTATTATATTCAAACCTTTCTCCCCCATCCTTGTTCATATAGCATTATTTGTCACTAAAATATCAAGAACAAAAATTATAGATGAATTGAACTTGATTGCAAACTCGCTTGTACAACAAAAAGCCTAGAAAGAAATCCTAGGAAATAATCTAAGTACAATTATTTAATTTTTGATTCTGGGGGGTGACGGTGGAGGCTCGGGAAAGTGTGGCAACTCTGCCTTACTCATTGGACTATCAGACACAGTCTTTGCTCTTGAAAAAATTTGCCAGCCTTTGATTGCCAACCTTTTGCATGGGTGTGATACCCTGCTATTTATAGTGATTCCTGCCAAAAGCAGATTTTGGCCCGCATAGAGAGCCACGTGGCAATGTGTCTATAACAGCACACAAAAGACTCGATCTTGGGCTGCCAGCTGGTGGGGTTGTTGAGATTTCTTTGTTGTAAATTCGGGTAGTTGGGACTTGATCAAATTTTCACGTGTCCCCTCCACAAAGTAGAGCCTGAACCATCTTGGCCGCATAGTGGCCTTAGGAACCTTTCTTCTACGGCTCGGCTCTGCTTGGCCGTATGGGTTCTTCGAGAGCCTTACTTCTGCGGCTTCGTTCTACTTAGCCGCATGTGATCCTCGAGATCCTTTCTTATGCGGCTTAGTTTTACTTGGCCGCATAGGATCTTCAAGAGCCTTCCCTCTGCAGCTTGAATCTACTTAGCTGCAGGGGGTCTTCGAGAGCCTTACTTCTGCTGCTCGAGTCTTCTTTGCCGTATGGGGTCTCTAGGAGCACTCCTTCCGCGGCTTAGTTTCACTTGGCCGCAGGGGATCTTCGAGAGTCTTCCCTCTGCGGCTTGATTTCTCTTGGCCGCATGGAGTGATGATCCGCATAAACTCCATTTTTTCATGCTTCTACAAGACCACCTTCAAAGTTTTCAAATTGCAAATTTAGAATACTTTGAATAAGAAGCATGGAGTCATGCAAAAAACATCAAGCCGCAGGGAAGCTTCGAGCCGCAGGGAGATCTCGGTCCAGGCTATCCAACTGTCATTGCTGCATTTAATGCTCTAATTCGGTTTTTGATTTGGTGTTGTCTTTTTGGTTACTGTGACGGTTATAAAGGATAGAATCCCAAGGGTCATCATTATCTCTTAGTGGGCACGATAACCGAAGCGACGCCTATCCGTTTACGCTTCTTGGTGGCCTATAAATATGTAGGCCGTACGACAGCGAGAGAACTCCTATTACTTTCTCTTTTTGTCCTCTTTTCTTCTAATATTCTTTTTCGCTCCCGATCAGCCATGGCCCCCGAAGCCTCCAATTTGACCAGCGCTGCTAACGGAGGAAAGGGGTTTGCCTCTTCGTCGATAGTTGCGGACTCATTCTCTGCTCATCTTAACGTACAACCTCCTATCCACAGTAAGGATAGTGGGAGAACGGGTGCTTTGAACTCAGATGGCCATGTCGCATGCTTTATGTGCAGGTCTGACCACATTTCGCCGCTGTGTCATGGCTTCAATGCCTTTGGCGCACAGTTGGCCTTCATGGTGCCTGTGCCGTATGTGCTCTTGTGTGACTGGGCCACATGGGCCGAGCCGCATAAGTATCAGAGCACATGCGGCTTGTACCATGTCTGTATCTGGGCAGCATAGATTCCACCCGATTGAGCCGTATGAGCTCTCCTCTGATCTGGGCCGCGTGTGTTCTAGTGTGGCTGGGCTGCATGAACTAAGATAGAAACCCATTCACTTTGTTTTCTTTTGACTATCTTCTATGTTTGACTTTTACAGCATTTATGCCGAAGGCTGAGACCATTGTGAAAGAGGAGATGCTGCCTCCTCTCATCAAACAAGAGTCGCCGTTTGTTAAGGAGGAGGTGATACCAAAAGTTGAGGTAAAAGAAGAGCTAGCGACCATCGGAGAGGGAATTACTCCCAAGATTGAAGTTGCTGTAAAGGAGGAGCCCAAGTCCGAGGGTAGTAGCACTGGGAGTTCTGACCCTCCTGCCCCTGCCGAGGACCTTAATCAAATAGATCCTTCGTATACGAAATGGCTGAGGGAATGGTACATGCCTCAACATAACTATGATCCTTGGCTGTAAGGATCCGTGGGTTGCTATGTGATTGCTGTTTCCGGGAGTATGAATAAAATAAATGTCCATATTTTGTCTTGGTGTTTCTGTCTGTCTTTAGCTATAGTTTGTGTTTTGCTTCTTTTGGACATCGATGTAATTCTTTACTTCCTGTCTAGATGATGAAATGAAGAACTTTTTTGCTTTGCTCATTCTTGTGACGAATCTGTGATTTTTTTTTGCTGGAGATGTAGTTCTATGAATGTAAAAGATTTTGAATAAAAAGCATACATTCACTTCATTTTTTGTTTGTGGTATCTGTGGTGCTTGTACTAGAGGGCCTAATACAGTATTTGTGGTTAGTAGAGGACATCCCACTGAGGGACTTTTTTTGTGGACCTATTGCCCTTTTGTGCATCTGGAGATGCGAGCAATAGATTTGAATAATATTTTGTGGACCTATTACCCTTTGTGCACTATTAGTACGAGTAATAGATTTGGATAACTTCTGTGGACCTATTACCCTTTTGCGTACTGATGGTGCGGGTAATAGATTTGAAACAAAACCTAACATAGGTAATATGGACGTGATAGGTTATGCGGCCTTAACACCCTGATTTTATCCCATATTGGGTATAGGTGTTAATTTAGGAGATCATCTATATCAGAGGTAATATGGACGTGATATATGATAATCATGAATAATTTTTGGTGGACCTATTACTCTTCTGCGTACTGGCGGTGCGAGTAATAGATTTGAAACAAAAACCTAACATAGGTAATATGGACGTGATAGGTTCTGTGGCCTTAACACCGTGATTTTATCCCGAGTTGGGTAAAGGTGCTACGTCAAGAGACTATCGGTATCAGAGGTAATATGGACGTGACACACGATAATCATGAATAATTTTTGGTGGACCTATTACTCTTCTGCACATTGGTGGTCTGAGTAATAGATTTGAAACAAAAATCTAACAGAGGTAATATGGACGTGATATACGATAATCATGAATAATTTTTGGTGGACCTATTACTCTTCTGCGCACTGGTGGTGCGAGTAATAGATTTAAAACAAAAACCTAACAGAGGTAATATGACGTGATAGGTTCTGTGGCCTTAACACCGTGATTTTATCCTGGGTACAGGTGTTAAGTCAAGAGACTATTGGTATCAGAGGTAATATGGACGTGACACACGATAATTAGGAATAATTTTTGGTGGACCTATTACACTTCTGCGTACTGGTGGTGCGAGTAATAGATCTGAAACAAAAACCTAATAGAGGTAATATGGACGTGATAGGTTCTGTGGCCTTAACACCATGATTTTATCCCGGGTTGGGTACAGGTGTTAAGTTAAGAGACTATCCGTATCAGAGGTAATATGGACGTGACACACGATAATCAAGAATAATTTTTGGTGGACCTATTACTCTTCTGCGCACTGGTGGTACGAGTAATAGATTTGAAACAAAAACCTAACAGAGGTAATATGGACGTGATAGGTTCTGTGGCCTTAACACCGTGATTTTATCCCGGGTCGGGTACAGGTTTTAAGTCAAAAGACTATCGGTATCAGAGGTAATATGGACGTGACACACGATAATCAAGAATAATTTTTGGTGGACCTATTACTCTTCTGCGTACTGGTAGTGCGAGTAATAGATTTGAAACAAAAACCTAACAAAGGTAATATGGACGTGATAGGTTCTGTGGCCTTAACACCGTAATTTTATCCCGGGTCGGGTTCAGGTGTTATGTCAAGAGACAATCGGTATTAGAGGTAATATGGACGTGACACACGATAATCAGGACCAGAAAGTTTGCTCAGAGATGGCAATAAGCCTGGTAAACTCCGGTGGAGTGAAGCATCAATGTGGAAGTTTAGAGGTATTTAAGTATACATGACTTGTCACCCAGGGGGATGAATCCACTCGGAGCTAATATAGTGTAAGTTCAGAGGTACTTGGTGTACATAACTCGACAGTCTGGGAGATTTGGTGGTTTGAGGAAGTACTAGCATGTCCTTAGACATAGTATTTCTCTAGGAACTTGCCGTTTATGGGCATCATGAGCAAGTCTCCATTCTATTTCACAAGCCGGTATGTGCCGTTGGAGAATACGGTCTCGATGATGAATGGACCTTCCCATTTGGGCTGGAATTTGCCGTCAGTTTTGTGATTCATGACCATCGGTCTACAAACGGCCAAGAGGAGATCGCCTACTTGGAATGTCCTCTGCTTGACTTCCTTATTAAAGGGCCGAGAGATGCGTGCTTGATAGAGCTCGATGCTTTGTTGAGCTTGCAAACGCTTCTCGTCTAAGGCTTCCAATTCTTATAGCCGTCGACGGTAGTTATCGTCCGACGTCAACCGGTAAGAAAGGGCCACGCGAAGTGAGGGGATCTGGCCTCTAATGGGAGAACTACCTCACTTCCGTACACCAGAGAGAACGGTGTATTTCCTGTAGTCGTCCGACTCGTAGTGTGGTACGCCTATAAGCATTCGCCCAGCTTTTCATTCTAGTCGCGCTTATTTGAAGACACAAACTTTTTGAGAAGCTTGATTATGGTCTTGTTAAAAGCTTCAGCCAGACCATTAACCGATGGGTTGTATGCCGTTGAAGCCCCATTCTGAATCCGATTCTTGTCGCAGAATCGATAGAAAGCATGGCTTGCGAACTGCGGACCATTGTCATGAATGATCCTCCGAGGTAGTCCAAAATGGTAGATGACATGATGTTTTATGAAACTAATCACGTTTGATGTCTTCACCTCTACAAGCGGAACAACTTCCGCCCATTTGGAGAAGTAGTCAGTGATTGCAAGTATAAACCGGTGTCCCCTAGACGACAGTGGGGTGATTGGGCCAATGATGTCCATTTCCCATGCTTTAAATGGCCAAGAGGCCACGGTTGGGTGCAAGAATTCGGATGGCAAATGTATAAAGTCTGTTTTGATCTGAGAAGCCTTATACTTTGTATAGTCGACAGCGTCTGCTACCATCGTAGGCCAGTAATAGCCCATCCGACGGAGACGGTCCCGCAACTTCGGGCCAGGTTGGTGAGCCCCACAAACGCCATCGTGAGCCTCGCGTACGGCTTCTTTGGCTTCTGCATTTGACAGGCATCTTAACAGTAGTCTTTCGTAGGATCGTCGATATAACATTTTTGTTTTTGTGTCATAAAAGAATCTGAGAGAACACCTTCTGATAGAAGTCGCTTCTTTCACATTCTCAGGCAGGATTCCGTAGACCGCAAAGTCGATGAACAGGAGTCTCCAGTCTTGCACGTCATTGGTTATCTGGGCAGAGTAACTCGTACCTAGTTGAACGTTGTTTTTGGGACACACCAGCTCATGGCCTACCACGTCGACAAGATGATGAGCATGGTTTGGAACCGCCAACGAAGCGGCGAGGCCTGCTAGGGCGTCGACTTCAATATTTTAGAGCCTAGGATCATGCTCTATAAAGAACCCCTCCAAGGTTGCTTCCCAAAAATTTCAAGATATTTTTTTATTTATTTGTTTTAAATGGTGATTTTTAGATTTTATAAATAATTAATTAGTTAATTATTACGGTAGATGACTTTAGCCATGGTTGAGTTTTGGAGTACAAAACGACTAGGAATCATGGCATGGATAGTGCAGCGGCGTGCCTTGACTAGTGTATTAGTCATAGTAGGGATGGCTGAGCCATAGGTGTGTCCTAACTAAGAAAACTAGGCCAAGTTGTGACATGACCACTATAATAGTTTAATTATTCATTATTAATATTATTTGACGTCTAAGTAGCCCGGTTGTACCAAACTAGCATGGACTGGACCCGAACCAAGCCCAAGCCCATGTACTCGGGTAGTGTGTCTAAACACATCTATGTAGATGTATGGTTGGCATCTAGTTTATTTTATTTTGTGGCCTAGTAGGCCATATTACAAATTATGGTTATATTCGAAGTTTTTGTTATATTATAAATAAATATATAATATTTTAGTTGATAATATGGTAAATGATTTTCTTAACATATATTTGTAGAGTTGGGGGTTTTAGATTGTATAAACCTTCACATGTATGCCTATTTAATAAATGTTTATATATTTTAGCTAATATATATATATATATATATATATATATATATATATATATATATATATATATATATATATATATATATATATATATATATATTGCCAGATAAAAATACCAATGATGTTGTATTTGATAATTATAGTGGATATTTCCTTAAAAATGTATTTTTGGATTTATGTAGGCTATATAGGTATATACATGTGCATATATATGATTATATTCCTGATATAATTAGGCTTTATATAAAAATATATATATGTGTAGCTATCTAATTGTAATTACTTATATATTAGTTAATAATTCTATATTATAAATATTAATTATATGTAAAATATTTTATTGTCTATATTGAATTTGTGGTATATATATATAGCTAATCTAATTGTAATTACTTATATATTAGTTTAATATTCTATATTATAATATTAATTATATGTAAAATATTTATTGTCTATATGAATTGTGGTATATATAATATATATATATATATCTATATATATATATTATATATATATATATATAGATATATATATATATATATATATATATATATATATTTTATTTAAAAAAAAAAATATATATATATATATATATTTATATTTATATATATATATTATATATATATTTATATATTATATATTATATATATATATATATTATATTTATATATATATATATATATATATATATAAAGTAAAGGAGTATATAAACATATGTGTGTATGATATATATATATAAAAAAATATATAATAAACATAAAGGAGTATATAAGATATATGTGTATGTATGTATTATATATATATATATATATAGATATATATAATATTATATATATA
>JANAVB010009800.1:5303841-5475116 GCA_029216955.1 Iris pallida
TATATATATATATATATATAATATAATATAAAAATATTATAATATATATTATAGATATATATATATTATATAGATATATATATATGAAAAAAAAAATAAATATATATAATATATATATATATATATATATATATATATATGTATATATATATGGATGTGTGTATTGTAGAAGCATGGAAAATATCAGAATGATGGTCTATGCGGCTCGGAGCAGGAGAACCCCATGCGGCTCATACAGGGGCAGTCCCATGTGGTTCAGAGAGACTCTCAGTCTCATGCGGCTCGGGGCAGGAGAATCCATGCGGCTTACATAGGGACAGTCCCATGCGGTTCAAAGAGTCTCCCAGCCTCATGCGGCTCGGAAGTACATGCGGCTCACAAACGACCAACAGAGATATGCGGCTCGATCAACACCACGTGTCCCCATGGGATCCCTTCACACAGCTGGCCATCGAGTAATGGCCTTATTTAATGCTCTGCCATGATTTGACAGCTGACGGCTCTGACATAAAGTGCCATGATGGTCCTGTCATAATGACAGACTCTTCGGGAACAGAAGAAAATCTCTGATACGATCCGAGATTGCCACATGGCAGACTCCCATGCGGCTCAATCGAAGAACAGCTTCATGCGGCTGGAATCATCTCCTGCGGCTCACCACGAAACCATCCCATGCGGCTCGCAAGTACTATACCTATGCGGCTCGCTGGACGCTGTCTTATGCGGTTCATGGATATCATGCGGCTCTGGCAGGGTCCACCATTAAGACACGTGGCAGAGATTCAATTGCCCCATGACTTGACAGCTGGTAGCAGGTGATTATGGGATGCGTGGTATTAAATCAATCAGAGATTTACCAGATCCCAATAACCATATTTAACGTTATCCTCATAATTAATGAGATCAGGTCATATCATTCATGATCAAGCCAATGGGACACGTGGTGAGAGATCCAAGCTTGACACAACCAATCATGAAGATTTAAAGCAATCAGCATTAATCATTCACAGGATTCAATACTATCCACATTAATGGCCCAGATCCTTCACGCTTAAGACAATGGTCCAGATTGATTAATCATCAGGCCGCCGCCACTTTGAGAATGGGCAATTATCCAAACCCTAATGATGCCCCCACTCTTATAAATAGCAAGGTGCCATTCCTTGCGAAGAGACAACAGAGAGCTTCCCCCTAATAATCAGAGAAAAATACACAGAGAGAGAGAGAAGCCAGAAGAGCAACACGAGGAGAGCAAGAAGGGCATTTCTTCGTCAACGCCAAGCAGATCTTCCGAGCCAAGGCTGCATACCGATCGTCCAAGGAGTAAGGCAGAGGCCGTCGCTTTCCCGAGCCTCTATCGTCACCCCCCAGAATCAAAAAAAAACAATTGTACTTAGACTGCTGTACCTAGGTTTTCGTCCCTAGGCTTTCTTTGTACAAGCGAGTTTGTAACGTGAAGTAAAAGTCCAGTCCTCCGATAATTGTTCTGCTCTTTTATATTTCATGGCAAACACGATGGCGACTCTGCTGGGGACAAACTTCTCCATGGCTGAGGAGTTGGTGACGCAGTCGGATGCAGCCAAACTTGGCTCCACGCAAAAAAGATGGTCGTCCGCTTCGACCAACAGGCGTTTGAAGAGATGCTCCGAAGGAAGCGCTGGCCCGGTCCAGAAGCGCACCCGCACGACGAAGGCTCGCAAAGAGTGGAGGCCAAAATCATTTGCTCCTCCCCAAGCCCTCGATGGGATACCCTCTGTTGCTCAAGACGGCGAGAAGGACTCTTCTGCCCCACTTCAGACCGTAGACAACTCTGCTGTCCCCAAGTCCGGCAGAAGAAAATACTATGATGCTGGACTTGCAGGGGCAGAGAGAAACTCTATGCGATCCGAGCCGCATAAGGGTATTAGCCGCAGGGAGAAAGCTCATGCGGCTGCATCCGCCAGCCGCATGAAGAAAACTCATGCGGCCACATCTGTCAGCCGCATAGTTTATGCGGCTACAGTTGCCGACCGCATGGATGAGACTCATGCGGTCACTGAAGTCAATCGCTTGCAGAAAACCCATGCGGCCACAGTTGCCAACCGCATGCGGCCAGCCTGCACGGTCGTGACTCCCAGTCGCACAAGAACAACTCATCGACAGCAGAAGACAACCGCATGCAGACAGCCTGCACGGTTTCCAATCCTAGCCGCATAGCGTCCGTTCCACGCTCCTCTCGATCAGTCTTCGACCGTCTCTCATACGGTCCTGACCCTGATGGCTCTGGATGATAAGCCAGACTCTGTGGTATTTAACTTAGACTCTTCCTATTACGCCCGCAAGTGCTAAAAAAAGAAGTCTAGGGCAGCGCGGGCTCATCAAGCCCAGTCAGCTGCCCCAACCTCTGACTAGGGGCGTCCCGTTGATTATCACGGGGCCTCTGATGGAAGTTGTATAGAACCGCTCGAGTCCAGCCCCCGTGGCAAAAGGACAAAGTGGTTCCTCTGACCTGCGTGAGGCGATCCTCCATAAGCGCAAGGAAAGAGAAGGGACTTCGGGTGCAAAGAGTCCTCGCTTGGACGTCACTGCACCCAAATCATCGTCAACTGCTGTTGCAACAACACGGCAGTGACGGAAGACCGGCCGTCAGTCTTCCAAAGACTACAGCATCCGAGCTCAGAGGACGAGGCACCTCCTGTTGTCTCCTGCAATTCCACTCAGAAAGTCCCCGCCGAGGGGAGAGGGAAGAAGACAAGCATCTCCAGCCCCAAGATATCAACCACTACAGCTAAGAAACTGTCGTCTAAACGGTTGTCCTCCACCGGAGTATTCCAACACACCCGTTCAAAGACGAAATCTGCTGCAATGGGAGATTCATCATCCACATCGCTGGGGGTCGTGGGAACTGGGGGTAGCACTCCTCCAAACATCCACAACAATCCGATGTTTCAAGGAGACGAGCCCGGGGAAACAACTCTCCCATCAGGTACAACAGACGCTGATGTCCCCGAGGACATCCATGACTCTCAAGACGAAGCAAGCTCTGAGGCTGGGGGTACTGTTCCCTCCGAGTCCGAACCCGAAGGAACATTCCACCTACCCCGATGACTTCTCGGTGCATGGGTATGACTCGGAGGGCACATCCTCCACCGTTCCTTCCATCACTCCTCATGTAAGGACGGTGTTCATGACGGACAGCAATCAAGGTGGTTCCAGTGATCGCCAACGCATCGACACTTTGGAGGCCATACTGCACGCCTTGGTCAAGTCTGTAGACGAGATCAAAGCGGCTCTTCCTACTCTGCAGGGAGTGACACCTGGCCAAACAAGCGCGGGTCCCGCAATCAATGTAGATTCAAATTCAGCGGCACCGAACCCGGGCAATAATCCTCCCGAAATAACGGCCCCTACGCGACAGATGAGGCCCGAGAAGTAAGAAGAGAGGTTCAGGAGCTCCGAGCCATGTTCCACGCCCGAGAAAACTCTCAAGATCTCAGAATACGGCAACCATATCCTGCTGAATGGAGGGATGTTCCATTCCACCAAGATATAAGCCGTTCAATATCAACCCATATGATGGTAAGACCTCAGCAAGTCGGTACATCACTTACTTCGAGGTCACCACGACCACCTGCCCATGATGACGCTATCCTCACACGATTATTCATTGGGGCATTGGAAGGAGTCGCCTTCGACTGGTACCGCAACCTGCCAGACAACTGCATACTTTCGCTGGCTTCAAGCGCTTGTTCTTGGAGAGATTCTACGAGGTAGGACAGGACGTCACGATGTCTACCCTCATGGACGTCGTCCAAGGAGAGAAAGAGCTGACGAGGAATTATGAGCGGTTTCGTCAAACCGCAATGAAGCTACCGTCTGGTAATCCGGATTCTTCCTTGATTGAAATTTGCCAAAAGAGATTGCTCCCAACAATTAGTCTCTGGATGGGCGAAAGTCAATTCAAGGACTGGAAGGCATTTATCATCAGTGCCACAAGTGCCGAAGAACGGTTGAAAAGGCTCGCCAACTGGGGTTGCACATTTCAGAGGGAGAGAACAAGGGTAAGCGTCCCAACACCAACAACGACAATGGGAGTAGCCCCTCCAACAATCGGGACAACAGAGGCAAGCAAGCCATGGTGGCCGATACAGCCCAGAAGCCTGAGTCACAACCAGCAGACAAACAATGGCCTCAAATCACTTATTCTTTCGAAGACGGCCATGTCAAGCCTATCTTGGACATGCTCATACAAGGAGACATAATTCAGCTTCCTCCACCGAGACGGGAGCCTCGGCCTGCAGATCTGGAGAATCCAAAGTTCTGCCATTACCACCGCTACGTCCACCATGCTACACACGACTGCTATCAACTGAAATGATACATCCAAATCCTTATCGATTTGAACGCTCTGGCCATCGATTTCGAGGAGGTAACCGTAGCAGCCAACATGGTGTCCGTACAATTTGGCAGCTTCCCTCCAACGGAGACTCAAGACGGTGTCATACCCATCCCTCTGGCGACGATGAAAATTGCTAATCTTCCGCCTGCTCGTGATCAAGTTGCGGGTCTAGTACCCTCACCACATCACGAGGAGAAATCATGTGGGTCCATCCGGACCTGGTCCACAAGGTGACTCAGTCCACGCCGCCTCCCATTCACAAGAAGAGAAGTAGAAAAGTCAGATCCTGCCGTACCATCTCGGTAGATGTGGAAGAAGTCACGGCCGTCGTTACTCGATCTGGAGCACAATACCAACCTGTGGCTGAGAACTCGACTGATGATCATCCTTCAGCTACCACTGACGCTCCGGCACCTCCTCAGCCTCCGACGACCGACAATCCTAGGCCGAAGGAGACTCGCTTCGACAAATCCCTCAGGAAAGAGACACCTCAGGGGCTGGAGAGGCCCTACAACTTCGATATACTAGCGCAATTGGCCAATACACCGGCCAAATTGTCCTTATATGAACTCCTGAGGCTCTCGAAGGATGTCCGCGCAGCCTTGAGCGACGCACTCCAAAACGCCGACGCATACTTGGCTCAGGTCAACCTCACGGGAGATAATCAACCTGCAGATATCCAAGACAGTGCGTGTACGGAAGCGATGCCCAATATCGTCTTTTCCCCGCAGGACATGCTCATCAAAACCAACCTGCACGATCGCCCGTTATACTACACCGGATACATCGGCGACGTGAAAGTGGACCGGATGCACATTGATCCTGGGTCGTCCATAAGCATCATTCCAAAGGGTCTGCTACATCATCTTCGCATTTCGATGCATCGCCTGACGCCTACAAGCACCGCCATCAGCGGTTTCAATTCGGGCAGGAGCTACCCGATTGGGAAGATTCGCCTGAAGTGTCAGATTGGCGATCTCCAATCAGAAGTCATCTGCTACGTCATAGATGCTGACACTTCTTACAACATCCTTTTGGGGCGCCCGTGGATACACGATTATATGATCGTGCCTTCCACGCTGCACCAGTGCTTCAAATATGTTGACAAACACGGCTTCGTGAGGACAGAATTTGCTGATATCGATCCCTTCAAAGGAGTCGAATCTTACTACTAAGACTCCTGCCTGTACGAAAAATCAAAGAGACACCTTGGTCAAGAAGATGTACGAGCTCGTACCGAGACAGCCACAGGATCAGAAGAACCGATGACGATCCACCTCCAGGCTCGCAAGCCAGGCAAGTCCGCACCCCTTACGGCCACTTTGCGTAAGGACGCGATCAGTCTCTCGGCACAAGAAGAACAGATGATAATCCAACTGCCGAGGTTGGGCCAAGTGCCGAGACCTACAACGGGGCCACTAACAATCAGGCTGCCAAAAATCGGTCAGCCGCAAAAGTAGAAGCTCAATCCCTCGGACAAGCCAATGACGATACGTCTTACCAAGAAGAGTCATAACCCTGATGCAAGGCCTGGGACTTCTAGCGAACCAACCACTCCCCGTCCAGCATCGAGTACCAAGCTGGAGGTTGCTAGTCTGCCGACAAGTCCACGTTCTGCTCCACCAGTTGAACCTCTGAAGATCAAGTTGACCAGGTCGTCCTTTCAGTCTTTATTTATACAGGGGGTAGCCGAAGAGGAACCGGAGCTAGCCAATTATGTGGCTGCCCACACTGATGTTCCCTCTGCTGATGATGTAATCCCCCTAGAAAAGATACCTTATTTCATCAATAAAGGGTTATCTTTGAACTACACCGAGCTCAATAAGCTATGTACAATGTATGCTATGGAACATGGTATAGGCACCCACCTACACACACAGGTGACAAATGTGCACACCACAATCCAGCTTATTCCAGCAGAAGACGCTTACCGCATAGTCGAGGGAGGGGATCATCCAATCATCTTCGGCCGGAAAGACGATCCGCGTCCCTTCACCATAAAAGAAGTCGATCTTGGGTCAGATGCCGGGAGACTGCCTCTGTATCTTTATAGCCCTCAATCCAAATATCTCATGCAAAAACAGGGATATGATCTGGAGACTACACCAGGCTTGAACTACGGCACCGGACGGCGACTACCTTTGAAGCCTCCAGTCCCGGTTGGCAAGCCACGGGACTACTATAGCAAAACTCGATGTGGACTAGGGTATGTAACTCCCACGACAATACCTGAGAGTTCGGATGAAGAATGTGACTGGCAGTCACATTCAACCGGGTCACCAACCTCCGACTTGGATATCAGCATCGGAGACATATTTAGACAAGTCCTGTCAGTCAATATGGCATTCGCCGACGCTTACGAAGAAGACGAAGACATTCCTGAAATCCTCGAACTAGAGCCGTGGGCCCAACAGCTGGATGCACAATGGGAAAAGCGGTTCGAGCAGAAAGAACCTCCTACCGAAGATGAGGTTATGCAGGTCGACCTCGGCAGCGAATCCTCTCCAAAGCCAATCTTTGTCAGTAAAAGCTTAACAGACGAAGAGCGAGATTGCTGCTGGAACTTATCAGAGAATATATTGATGTGTTCGCATGGAGTTATGAAGACATGCCAGGGTTAGACCCCGATATTGCTCTTCACAAGCTCAACATACGGCCAGATGCAAAGCCAGTCAAACAGCAACAACGACACTTCCGCCCAGGTGTCATGGATGCGATCGAAGCCGAAGTCAACAAACTAATAGCCAGCGGCTTCATTCGTGAGGAGCAACATCCTGACTGGGTCGCCAACATAGTTCCAGTCCTCAAGAAGAATGGAAAGATCCGAATCTGCATCGACTTCCGCAATCTGAATGAGGCTTGTCCGAAAGACGAATTCCTCCTCCCAATCACAGACATCATGATTGACAACACATGCGGCTTCGAACGTATGTCGTTCATGGATGGATTCTCGGGGTACAACCAAATCAAGATGTCTCCTGACGACGAAAAGCACACATCATTCCGAACACCGATTGGCACATACTGTTACACGGTCATGCCTTTCGGTTTAAAGAATACTGGCGCCACGTATCAACGAGCCATGAGCATTATCTTCAGAGAACACTTGCGCAAGACGGTGGAATGCTATGTCGACGACATCGCCGTCAAAAGTCGCTGTAAAGGAGACCATCTGCAGGACCTGAGGACGGTATTCGACCTGATGCGAGCCCACAATTTGAAAATGAACCCTACGAAATCTTTCTTGGGTGTATCCAGCGGAAAGTTCTTGGGTTTTATCATCACCGCCCAGGGTATTCATGTAGACCCTGAGAAGACGAAGGCAATTATGGAGATGGGTCCCCCGAAAAATCTCCGCGAACTCAGAGGCCTTCAAGGGAGGCTAGCTTACATCAGAAGATTCATCTCTAACCTCTCCGGGCGATGCCGACCGTTCACCCACCTTATGAAGAAAGGCGTCTCATTCGTATGGGACGAGGAATGTCAGCGCGCCTTTGATAGCATCAAAGAATATTTGTCGAACCCTCCAGTCCTGGTGGCCCCGGTTGCCGAAAAAACCATTCCTGCTATACGTACGAGCAATGGAACACTCTCTTGGTGCTCTGTTGGCACAAAACAACGATGCAGGCCACGAGCAAGCCATATACTACCTCAGCCGAATGATGATTGGGCCAGAGCACCGATACACCGCGGTAGAGAAGGAATGCCTTGCCTTGGTGTTCGCCATTCAGAAGACGCGGCACTATGTCACAGGACAAACCATACATGTGATCTCACGGGTCAACCCTCTCAGAGTCCTCATGACTAAGCCAGGGGCACTCAGCTCTCGCCTTGCTACGTGGGCAATATTGCTGTCCCCCTATCACATGGTCTTCATCCCGCAGAAGGCTGTCAAAGGTCAAGCCCTGGCAGACTTTTTGGCAGCCCACCCAGGATCGGAGTCATCCAGGATATATGAAGAAATCCCAGATGAGGTCGCCGACTCGAATACAACCACTCACGTTAACATATGGCGAATGTTCTTCGACGGCGCTTCGAGAACTGGACCCAAGGGCAATATCGTCGTTGGAGTCGGAGTGGTATTGATTTCCCCTACCGGACTGGTGATCAATCGCGCCTACTCTCTCACGGAACCCTGCTCTAACAATGTGGCCGAGTACAACGCGTTAGTCATCGGTCTCCAACTTGCAAAAGAGCTGGGGGTAGAATATCTTGAAGCATACGGCGATTCACAATTAATCGTCAATCAGATTCGGGGATCATACGAAGTCCGCCATGAAGACATGATCCCCTATCACCAAATAGCGATCAACATCATCTCATCATTCAAGGGATTCTTCATCGAGCACGTCCCCAGACTCCAAAATATCGAAGCCGATGCCCTAGCGGGCCTTGCCGCTTCCTTAGCAGTGTTGAACCACGCTCATCATTCGGTTGACGTGATAGGCCACGAACTGGTCTGCCCCAAGAATAACGTTCAATTCGTGGCAAGCTATTCCGCCCAGACGGTCGACGAAGCACCAGACTGGAAACAGCCGTTCATCGACTTCGTCGTCTACGACATCCTCCCAGAGAATCCAAAGGAAGCCACCTCCATCAGACAGCGTTCTCTCAGATTCTTCTACGATACAGAGACGAAAATGCTGTATCGACGATCCTACGATGGGTTGTTGCTCCGGTGCTTGTCAAATGCAGAAACCAAAGAAGCCGTACGGGAAGCTCATGACGGTGTCTGTGGGGCCCATCAGCCTAGCCCAAAATTACAAGACCGCCTTCGCCGAATGGGCTACTACTGGCCCACGATGGTGGCCGATGCGATAGACTATGCCAGGAAATGCAAAGCTTGCCAAGTCCACGTAGACTTCATTCACCAACCATCAGAATTTCTACATCCGACAGTGGCATCCTGGCCATTTGAAGCATGGGGAATGGATATCATCGGTCCAATTGCTCCGCCTTCCTCCCGAGGACACCGGTTCATACTAGCCATTACAGATTATTTCTCCAAATGGGCGGAAGTTGTCCCGCTTGCAGAAGTAAAGACGTCAAACGTGATCAGCTTTCTAAAGCATCACATCATATATCGCTTTGGACTGCCACGAAGGATCATACACGACAATGGTCCGCAGTTTGCAAGCCACGCCTTCTACCGGTTCTGTGATAAGCACCGCATTCAGAACATTGCTTCAACGCCATACAATCCGGCAGCAAACGGGTTGGCCGAAGCATTCAACAAAACAATCATCAAGCTGCTCAAGAAGTTCGTATCATCCAACAAACACGACTGGAACGAGAAGCTTGGCGAATGCTTATGGGCGTATCGCACCACAGTCCGAACAGCCACCGGAAATACACCATTTTCCCTGGTGTACGGAAGTGAGGCAGTCCTCCCATTAGAGACTCAGATTCCCTCACTCCGCGTCGCCCTCACGCATCAGTTAACAACGGACGAAAACCACCGTCGTCGGCTACAGGAGTTGGAGGCCTTGGATGACAAGCGCCTCTTGGCTCAGCAACGAATCGAGTTATACCAAGCGCGCATCTCTGGAGCCTTCAACAAGAAGGTCAAAGTCAGAACATTCCAAGTAGGCGATCTCGTTCTGGCGGTCCAAAGGCCGATGGTTATGACGCATAAAACCGCCGATAAATTCCAACCAAAATGGGAAGGCCCGTTTATCATCGAGGCTGTATTCTCCAACGGTGCATACCGCCTCGCAAAGCAAAACGGAGACTTGCTCATGTTGCCCGTCAACGGCAAGTTCCTGAAGAAATATTATGTCTAAACGACATTCTCTCCAGATCATCGAGTCATGTACCCGTTGGTACCGCTGAACTCACATCCACAACATTTCAGATTATCGAGTCATGTACCTGCTGGTGCCGCTGAACTCACCTCCACATTCTTTTCAGAATACTGAGTCATGTACCCGCTGGTACCGCTGAACTCACGCTTTCACAATGTTCCAAATTATCGAGTTATGTATCTGCTGGTGCCTCTGAACTCACATTCCGGTCACTCTTTCAGATAGCAAGTCATGTATGATCATACCTCTGAACTTTCTTTTTGGAAGAGATCCTCCCTCATGATCCACTACCCACACTTCCAGTGCACAAAAAGGGTAATCGATCCACAAATTTCTGAAACGGCCATGTCCTCATTATCCCTGATTCGTTTTTACTTCCACCAAAAACAAACCGCCCCCTCGTATAGAACTTCTACGTCCTCCTACCTCTGAGTCGTTCTATGTACCCCCTCTTCATTGAGCCCACTCCTGCCATGTCCTCATTACCTCTGAGTGGGAAGGCTCCGTCGAAGAAACCTTTATGCTTGCCATGTCCCCATTACCTCTGAGTAAGTATGTCGGTTCCCTTTCAACCTATTATCTGTACCCACAACCGGAGTACGACAAGGATAATAGGTCCACAAATGTCTTCTGTTGACCACAAATGTCCTCTGTTGACCACAAATGTCCTCTGTTGACCACAAACGTCCTCTGTTGACCACAAATGTCCTCTGTCGACCACAGATGCTATACTGGATCTCCAGTACACGCCCATCCCTTCCCTATCATGCCTGAGAGCCCAGTTGCTCCTTGGCGTTCTCCTGAATACCAAAAACTTCTATAGCTGTCTTATCGCGAAGTTGTTCTAGGTATTCCTCTCCAAAACTTGTTACTCGTACCTAAAACCAAGGTACGCCCAGGGTGACATGTCCACAAATAATCCCCCAGCAGGTCCAAATCCACAAACACCACAAGTACAAGAAAGAGAAGATGAGTTGAAGCATGCTCATTTATTCAAAATTCAAAGTGCTACATCATTTGGGATCGCCATCCCATCCAAAGTAAAATCTCAGTTCTCGGAGATCTCTAATACTCGAGGATTCTTTATGATTAAGGCATCCCCGAAGAGGAATGATGGCTTCAGGTATGATCCATCCAACTTTCCAGAATTCATCATGGAACGGAGGTAATGGAGAGTCTGATTCTCGATGGCGTTCAACCTCCCCGAAGGCTCATTAGCCGGAAATTGATTCAGTACGGACCTAACTAAGTCATCAAGACGCACGCCCAAGGCAAATTGATTCGAGCCGACCAGAAGTTCCCCCGCAGGATTTACTGGCAGATTCACTGGAGAAAGACGAAAGAAATGAGGTTAGAAGATAGTCAAAAAACAGAAGCATTTGAAAGATTATTTGAGTCTATGCGGCTCGGTTCATCATAGCCTCATACGGCTCCGAGTCAACCGAGTCCATACAAATCAAATTCAGACAAGCTTATGAGCTCCTGCGGTTTGGGCTCAGAAGGGACTATGCGGTTCAAAGTCCATGCGGACTCATGTGGCCCTGAACAGATAGACTCATGCGGTTCAGGTTAAGCACGCCTATGAGCCAGACTCATATAAGCTGAAGCGGCTACAAACAAGCGAGCTTATGCGGTTCAAAAGTGAGCGACGCTTATGCGGCCCAAATCGAAAACATACATGCGGCTCAGATCGAGTATGACAAGCTCATGCGGCCCCATGGGGCAAAATGCTTATGCGGCCACATCGACGAGTCTCGTACATGCGGCTTGTGCATAAAATATGCAACAGAGCCATGGCAGCAGTTAGGGTTTTCAGGCGACCCCCTTACCAGCAATAGGCGGGTGAACGTCGGGATGGACAGAGGGAACAACGGCCGGTGGAGGAGTGACCACGTTCGTCGCCGCAGTCGCCGCAGAAGCGACCGCCTTGCCCTTCGCAGCCTTCGACGCAACAGCCTTCTTGGAAGCCATTGTCGATCGTTGAGGGGAGAAGACGAAGAGGAAGTCGGCAACAAAGAGTTTCGAGCAAAGAGAGAAGGTAAAGAAACCCTCAATGAATAAATTACTCCTATTTATAGGCGAAGGAGGCTCGTAAATCAACAGACGCCTCGATCCACACGCCGCCTAAAAGAATAAAGGCAAAACGCTTCGGTCAAAGCAAAACTGACCCTTGGGATCTTCCCCCAAAAGGCGGCGTTAATTCAAAAAACGAATCAAGGGCATTTAATGCAGAAGATTTGCACACGTGGTTGGGACACGTGGCAAAAAGTTTATGCGGCCTAACAGCTCATGCGGCCAGATAAATCCATGCGGCTGAACCATCTATGCGGTTAGCAAAGGCCATGCTTCTTATTCAAAGTATTTCAATTTTGCAAATTGAAAACTTTGAAGGGGGTCTTGTAGAAGCATGGAAAATATCAGAATGATGGTCTATGCGGCTCGGAGCAGGAGAACCCCATGCGGCTCATACAGGGGCAGTCCCATGTGGTTCAGAGAGACTCTCAGTCTCATGCGGCTCGGGGCAGGAGAATCCATACGGCTTACATAGGGATAGTCCCATGCGGTTCAAAGAGTCTCCCAGCCTCATGCGGCTCGGAAGTACATGCGGCTCACAAACGACCAATAGAGATATGCGGCTCGATCAACACCACGTGTCCCCATGTGATCCCTTCACACAGCTGGCCATCGAGTAATGGCCTTATTTAATGCTCTGCCATGATTTGACAGCTGACGGCTCTGACATAAAGTGCCATGATGGTCCTGTCATAATGACAGACTCTTCGGGAACAGAAAAAAATCTCTGATACAATCCAGATTGCCACATGGCAGACTCCCATGCGGCTCAATCGAAGAACAGCTTCATGCGGCTGGCAGGAATCATCTTCCTGCGGCTCACCACGAAACCATCCCATGCGGCTCGCAAGTACTATACCTATGCGGCTCGCTGAGACGCTGTCTTATGCGGTTCATGGATATCATGCGGCTCTGGCAGGGTCCACCATTAAGACACGTGGCAGAGATTCAATTGCCCCCATGACTTGACAGCTGGTAGCAGGGTGATTATGGGATGCATGGTATTAAATCAATCAGAGATTTACCAGATCCCAATAACCATATTTAACGTAATCCTCATAATTAATGAGATCAGGTCATATCATTCATGATCAAGCCAATGGGACACGTGGTGAGAGATCCAAGCTTGACACAACCAATCATGAAGATTTAAAGCAATCAGCATTAATCATTCACAGGATTCAATACTATCCACATTAATGGCCCAGATCTTTCACGCTTAAGACTAATGGTCCAGATTGATTAATCATCAGGCCGCCACTTTAAGAATGGACAATTATCCAAACCCTAATGATGCCCCCACTCTTATAAATAGCAAGGTGCCATTCCCTTGCAAAGAGACACACAGAGAGCTTCCCCCCTAATAATTAGAAGAAAAAAATACAGAGAGAGAGAGAGAGAGAAGCCAGAAGAGCAACACGAGGAGAGCAAAAAGGGCATTTCTTCGTCAACGCCAAGCAGATCTTTCCCGAGCCAAGGTTGCATACCGATCGTCCAAGGAGTAAGGCAGAGCGGCCGTCGCTTTCCCGAGCCTCTATCGTCACCCCCCAGAATCTAAAATAAACAATTGTACTTAGTCTGCTGTACCTAGGTTTTTGTCCCTAGGCTTTCTTTGTACAAGCGAGTTTATAACGTGAAGTAAAAGTCCAGTCCTCCGATAATTGTTCTGCTCTTTTATATTTCATGGCAAACATGTATATGCATATATATATAGGTATACTTATAATAAAAGAAAAAAAAGGGAAATAACAATGAAGCCCCGGGCCCACAGCCGATATTCACAAATCCCAGCCAAGCCAAAGCAAAGCAATCCCGAACCCAACACAGTAAATACACCCCATAGCCATTCCAGGCCGAGCCCAACCCGAGGGGGGTGCATATATATGTGTATATGTTTACAGAAAGGGAGAGATCGAGAGAGATAAACAGCAAAACCCTAAACATAACACGCCTGCGCGCCACCCCTGGACCCCCACGCGTCGACTGCGCCGCCTGCCGAGGGCCGCCGGTCGCCGGAGTCGGCCCACTACTAAAATATAGAAATTTGGCGATAGAAGATTAGCGACGGACCGTATCCGTCGGCCATAGCGACAGTCTCGCGACTACCTTGTGACGGGCTACCGTCTGAAAGAAATGGATAATTTTTTTATTTTTTTGCGTCAAAATCAGTCGCACATCCGTCGCTCATTTGACGAAACTTTAGGGACGAATTCATGTCCGTCGCTAATATGTCGAACATTATGGCGGCAAAATCTGTAAAAAATGGCGCGCTAAATTAACGTCTATCTAGCGACGGACGTTCCGTCGGTAATCCAGTGGGTATTTAGCGACTATCTACCGACGGATATATCCGTCGGTAATCCGTCGCTAAATACTGTAACCTAACTTAAATTGAACCGACGTGGGAAAATTTTTCATTCCCCCCAAAAAACTCTCTCTCTCTCTTCCCCCTCTCTCTCTCTCTCTCTTTCTCCGGCGAGCTCTCTCCGACGGGTCACATTCTCTGGCGAAGCTCTCTCCGACGGGATATCTCTCTCTCTCATGTATGCTCTCTCTCTCTCCCTCTCTCTCCCTCTCTCTCTGTTTAGCATAACATATAGGGTTTCGGGTTGGTGGGGGTTCGGCTGTCGCTGGGGCCGGCGGGGTCGAGGGAGGGAGTGGGGGCGGGGGGGAGGTTGTTGAGGGCTGGGGGCAGGGTAGGGTTTAGGGTTTTGGGGCAGGGGTAGGGTTTCGGGTCATGGGAGAGGGCCGACGGTGATGGGGGGAGGGAGGGGGCGGGGAGTGGATGGTGTTGGGTGCGGGGCGGAGGGCAGGGGTAGGGTTTAGTGTTTGCTGTCGGGGGGTGAGGGGGAAGGGGAGGGTGTTTGCTGTCGGGGGGGGGAGGGGGTGGGGTGGTGGTTTGCTGTCGGGGGTGGGAGGTGTGGGAGGGAGGGGGGTTTGCTGTCCGGCGGGGTAGAGGAGGGGGTGGGGCGGTATCGGTGGTTTCGGATCGGACCATTCCTATGAGTTTCGGTGGTTTCGAATCGGAGTATTGAATCGGGGGAGGGGGTATAGGTGGTTTCAGATCGGATCAATCCTATGAGTATCGGATCGGGGGAGGGGGTATCGGAATCGGTATCGGAATCGGTATCGGACCGATACTGACCAATACTATGAGCAGATACTCTGCTCAATTGGCGACATATATTTAGCGACGTTCGATTAACGTCGCTAAATTGTGTGCATTAGCGACAAATTGTCTAAACGTCGCTGATAGTCGACGTTTTGTCTAAACGTCGCTCATAGTCGACGTTTAAGGAATTAGCGACGTACTCTAAAAACGTCGCAATACGTCACTATTACCGACGATCGACGACGTTTTGCGACTTTTCTGTGTATAAGAAAACATATGTCACGGATAAGTCGGCGAACGTCGCTAATATCACTAATATTAGCGACGTTTACCGACGTAACTATTGTAACGTTGCTAATTTCACTAATAATAGCGACGTTTATCGACGTATATGTGTGACGTCGCTAAATTGTAAATATAAGGCTTTCAGTTTTCATTTCCCCCCATTATTTTTTTGTTTTTATATAAATAGGCTATATAATTGAATGTTGTATGTTGTTTGGGAGTTTGGGTGAGTTCTGAGTTAGGGTTTGATTTTGAGTTTGATTTCCAGGTTGAGTTTGTGAGTCTCTGAGTTAGCTTGGGTTGTAGTTCAGTTCAGTTTGTGGGTTTACATACCAGTTTGGGATAAGTTTGGGTTTACACATGACACGACGTGGACACGCATCCGGCCACTGGGCATGTAGCCCTACTCCTGGCATACACGTGTGCACTGCGTGTGTGCTCGTGTAGTGATTTTGGTGTCGTGGACACGGTTGTGTCCACTTGGTTGGACACACAGACCCTTTGGGAGACACGTGCACATGTGTGTCCTTTGGGATTAGTTTATTTACACATATATTAGATTACTAAAATGTAGACTGTCAATAGGACTTGCATTGTTCTCTGTTTTCCTAAGAACTAATTTCTGAGATTAAGTACAAATTTTTACTGATTTACACACATATCACTGTTTCAGTCACACTCATCCAAACCTGAGAACTAACCTATTCCCTGTTTCTCCACTACACACACCCTATAGTTTCACTCACCTTGTATTGATTCCCTGAAACACATGGACACACAACATGTGTATGTAATGAATGATATATGTGTAATGTCATGCATGTTGGTAAGCACATATGAATGCAATATGCATATATATATGCAAATGGGAATACATTGATATATATATTGATTTGACCCCATAAGCGGGACCACCACCCAATAGCATGTTGCCACCAGAAGCAGAACCCCGTATTTCTTCCAGAGAATCTCCTAATTGTTCCAGAGCTGGGTTTAGAACATCGTGAGACAGTTCGGTCCATATCCGGTGCGGGCGTTAGAGCATTGAGAGGACCTTTCCCTAGTACGAGAGGATCGGAAAGGACGTAGAAATCTGTTTCATTCATATGTATGATAGAATAGGGGGTTAGGTTAAATAAATGAACCCCTTTCTCTCTACGTATTATAAATGCAATGTTTGGATAACATATGAAATGTAATGTATAGGTAAGCATTAATGTAGGTAATGACATGTAATCATCGGTGGGGCTGGCTCGGCCGGGAGAGGCTGTACCCTATGGCTCGACAACCAACCGGAGAGGATACTCTGAGAGATCCATCTGAGTAGGACGTATACTCTGAGAGATCACCTTTACAAGAATGATATCAGTAGTGGGATTGAGTGTTGGAGGAGATATTATCAGAGTATACGTCCTACTCAGATGGATCTCTTACAGTTACAGATGGTGGATGTGCTCTGTCAACAGATTCTTGCTCTGAGCCAAAACTTTGCTCCGGAGCTCAAGTGGACATCTTCGTGTAGAGCTCGAGTGAGAGGTTCCTGACAGCATGGTGGTCTCCTTTGTTAAAGTATCCGTGCTCGTCCCACAACCAATCAAATTTTTTTCATTTCTAATCTCTTGAATATGAAGCTCTGCTTCACATTTGGCTCTACCTTCTGGTATATAAGAACCAAATGTGAAAAAGATTTTCATATTCAAGATATTAGAAATGAAGAAATTTTCGATTGGTTGTGGGACGAGCAAGAATCCTTTGACAAAGGAGACCACCATGCTGTCAGGAGCCTCTCGCTCGAGCTCTACTCAAGGATGTCCACTCGAGCTCCGGGACAAAGGATTGACTCAGAGCGGATTTCTGGACAGAGATGACAAAGAAGATGGCTGCCAAAGCTTATGTAAGTTTTCTAATTCTTTATACGTATTATATTTTTGTCATTTTGTATTACTGTAATTAAAATCGATCATTGCATCGTATCAATAGGTGATTTTGTACATTAGTTACAAGTGCTACTTAGTTAAAGTTCAAGTGCTACTTAGTTGTGTCTCTCTCTCTATCTATCTCGCTATCAACGCTATAGTGTTGTTCCCCTCGCAATACAGAATGGTCCGATACCGATACTCTGAGTATCATACCATTCCTATGTGTATCGGTATCGCAATCACAATACCGATACTCGAGTATCGCATTGATACTCAAGTATCACATCTGATAGTTCTCTCATTTATTTGTCAATTACTGTATTTCAGTTCTAGTTAGTTTTATGTGATTCTCCGATAGCTCTCTCATTCATTTTCAATCGCTCCCCCTGCGAATATTGATTTTACCAGATGGTACCCATGACCCGAGGAGCGGCACGTCGTTTGAGGGAAACAGTGAATGCTGAGGTGGCTCCTCCTACTGTTAAGGAGAAAGTGGCACCGGTAGCTAGTGAGACCGAGAGTTCTATTCATCCAGCACCGGTAGCTAGTGAGACCGGGAGTTCTATTCATGCAGCACTTGCAAAGGACTACATCTCTCCTGCCACCGTCGATCCCACTTCTTCGAGGTGGTTGCATGATCATATCACTAAGCATTTGCGTGAGCTGCGTGGTTCTCATTAGCTATTAGTACTTATTTGTATTGGACTATTTGTATTGGGTTGTTTATGTTTGGATATTTTGCTATATATGTTGGGATAGTGTGTTGAATATTGTGTTGGATATTTTGTTGGTCATTGTGCTGGATATTTTTTGTGTATGTTGTGATATATTGGACGTTTGGAGATATTGTGTTGGCAATATGGATATTTGTTGGATATATTGGATGTCGGATATGTTATATTTGTATATGGTGGATGCTGAATATGTTATATTACAGGAAATAGTCTCTTTCCTGCAAATTTTTTTCAAAAATATTTCAGTTAGCGACGGATTACCGACGGGTTGCCGACGGACTGTTGCAGGTATCGACGGATTACCGACGGGTTACCGACTGACTTTTGCAGCTAGCGACGGTTTTTTGACGGATTGTCCGTCGGCCTGTTTCTGGAAAAATTTCGCGACGGAAGGGCGACGAACTTTCCGTCGCTCATATTCTGAAATATATGGAAAATTTCCTGAAGGGTGGCGACGTATTATCTGTCGCTCTTCCACCGCTAATCCATCGAGGTTAGCGACGCTTTGAGCGACGGATATTGCGTATCAGAAACCCTCGGATACACGGTTAGCGACGATTTAGCGATAAATTGTCCGTCGCTAATTTTATGAATATATTAAAATTTTAAACTATCGATGTTGACGGGAAGCCGTCGGTTAGCCGTCGCTAAAAGTTTTTATTTTGCCAACGAAAATTCGTCGCTAATTAGTCGCGAAGCGGCGGACTAGCGACGAGCTAGTTTTAGCGACGAGGATATTCCCGACGGATTTTTTTAGCCCGTATCCGTCGAAAATCCGTCGGTAACATGAATTACCGACGGATATGGCCGTCGCTAAATCATTGTATTTTAGTAGTGTCCAGGCCGCCGCGGATAGCGCGTACAGGCGTGGATGACAACAGCAATAATTGCAGGGAATCACTCGACTTCGTGGCGCAATTCCCGTCGCCTCGTTGTGCCGTTTTGCGCATCGTCTTCGCAGGTACATCGACAACATAACCAACTCCTAGTCCCTTTAGTTCATTTGATTTTAGCTGCTCTAGGTTTCCCAGAAGATCGACTCCAAGTTGACAAAAATCCTCGTAAACAGGGTATCGTACTGTCCCAATGCCCTGTTTGGAAGGCCGTTTCTGGTCGATCCAGTGCGAAACCTTAGAACCTATTTAAAGGGACCTATAGACAACCTAACCAGCATTCAAACCCTGTTTATAGATTATTTTATAATCAGTAGATGCTACAATAAATCGACTCGAAAATCAAGAAATATCTATGAAAATAGTTTTCAAAAACTTAGAAATCTACCCGACTCGACGTGCATCCCGCCAATCCGAGCGACGTGGTCACGAACCGAAAGCATCGAAAGGTGCGCAATGACTTTGTGGACATGTGGGATTTGATAAAATTCAAATTGGTCGCGTGTGCGCGACGAATTTGATGTGTATCCGTCGAAATTTACCGTATCGGTCTCTGTGCAAATTTCCCAATTACTTTGTGCACGTTCGTCAGATCGAGACGAAACTTGCGCCAACAGAACCGTATCATTTTTTTGGTCCTGTATTTCATGTTTGGTCCAATTCTGAGACAGTTGAACGGATTGCCGTTTTACGGGCCCCACGATCCGATTCAACGGACAATTTTGTGCACAGCCCACCGAAATCCAAAATTGGACATATCGTTGGGTTCGTATCATCAAAACAAATTCGTAGACAGGTAGTTTGATGACTTTAGAGACCATTGACTCTGGCTCGCTTTTCGGTGCAAAGCGGATCCAACGGCGGACATCATTTTTGCTCAAAATTATCGTTTTGCCCCTGTGTCCAAAATTGAACTTAAGGACAGGCAATCCTAGTTAATTTGACTATTCTGAGAATATTGGCAATGTTTGTTTCAATTTTCGGAGATAGTTGTGATGATTTGGACTTTATGGCTTAGCAATTGACTATATTTTGTTGGATCTGCGTGCAACCTCCAGAAAAGTATACCTTGCCGAACATATACAGTATTTATATTGTTTTCTTTTTCTTTATTGTATTCCTTTTCATTTTATTACATGATTCCATATTGTGATTGATTTGCCCTTGATTGTTTTACTTGTTCTAGATTACGTACACGTATAGGATATTCGACATTACTTGACTTTTGGTATTTTCGTGTTACCTTGTCTCATGATTGAGGTGTTACTTTCTATATCTTGTTCTTGACTTGACCAATCTTGACTGGGAGTATCTTGCATTGTACTACAGTTGAGACATACTATAGATTGGGAGTATCTTCCATTGTACTCCGACCTATAGCCGATTCTTTTATCTTGATATTACTTGATTGACTTGACTTGAGACATGCCATAGATTGGAAGTATCTTACATTGTACTACGACCTATAGCATATATTGATTGATTGATTGACTTGATTTGCGACACTATGAATTGGGAGTATCTTGCATTGTACTACGATTTATAGGAGTCTGCTTGACCTTGTATCCTTTAGGAGAGGAGATCGATACTAGAATTAGCTAAATATCGACTGAGAGTATCCTGCTTTGTACGTCAATTGAAATACTATAGATTGGGAGTATCTTGTATTGTACTACAAGCTATATGAGTTCAGATTGATAGTTAGCCAAGTCTAGTATTACATTTCCACACGATTCGTCGTCTTTAGATGTTCTTCTTGCAATATTCTTATCCTCCATACATGTTATTTACTGTTAAATTAGTAGGCATGTTTTATGTATCTTGCTAGTCCTCTGAGGAACTGATGATCTCTTCAGGTAGCTGATTGCACGGGGTTAAGTTAGCTGAGCATGTGGTAGTTGACTTCAGTCGTATGATTCAGGTATTTAGTTAGTGTTATTGATTTACTATCTTTCTCGTGCTTTTATGATATATCCTGCTTATCAGCTTAGCTTTATAGACTCCTATTATTCTTGGAGTCTAATCGGACACATATGCTAGTGGGCTGCAGACCACGACCCATACTTGTTCATTCTTGTTTTACATAATTCTTGTGGATTGAGATATAGTTTAGATTAGACATAATACCCTATTCTTGACAGCTTATACGTATTCGAGTTGGGCTGGAGTCCGCTTGATACGTAGCTGACTTGTTCACGAGCTCGCGTCCGAAAAGCGGGTGCGGGTCATGATACCGACCCCTTCGGTGGAGCAACCCTCAACACCGAAAACTCACACAACATTATATAGAGTGCAGTTTGAAGTTTTTTTTACCTTGGCAAGCAATATTAAGCGAGTAAGCAAGTTTCTTTGTAGCTTGCTAAATATTATTCAAAATCAAAATAGAGTTATTAGAAGCACAATAATATCAAAATTCTCGCTTCCAAGTGTCATAACGTGCAAAATAATTTTATAACCTTTGTATCATTGGCTCGGAATTAATTTTTATACTCATTTAAAACTAAACTGCAACTTAATCTCTATTTGCCACATATACTCATATTTTAGCTTCTTGGGTATGTAAAAGAAGTTTAAAAATTAAAATCTGATAGATGTAGGGTTGTTCTGATATGTAGGAACTTGTAAATACTCAATTTAACCAATTATTCATGTCAATATAGGTCAATTTGGTGTAATTTACAAAGTGGACAGAATTGATATTATACCAATTTAATTCTATATTTTAACTAAATCCCTACTTACTACATAAACTCATATTTCAACTTCTTGGGTAAACAAAAGGAGTTTAAAATTGAAGATTTACAAGTATATGGTTACCTTATAATATAAGAACTTAAAATTCCCATTTTTACTATAAAATGAAGTCCAAATCTATTAATTAAGGATATTTTTCAATATGGACAGAATTGATATAACATGTTAAAATTGAGCACTCATACATATGTATCCATATTAAGCAAGAGATTACGGAATCCATATGTATTCTCCCTTTTGGTGTATGGGTTTGGAATTCCTAAGTTGTGCGAAACTTATATGTATGCATGATGACATAAATTCATGAATTGCATCTCCGTATTGTGTCAAGGTATTTATAAGTATAGATATATATGTGTCATTATATTCGAAATATCCATTTGTACTGTGTCCTACGTATCGTATCAAGGTACATTCATATATGTAGGTGTTCGCGTATATATTTAATATATATATATATATATATATATATATATATATATATATATATATATGTGTATATTTAATATATATATATATTAAATATATATATATATTTAATATACATATATATATATATCATAGAAAATAGAGTCGAAGTGTCCATTCCTTCCGTGTCCTACGTATTGTGTCAAAGTATAAGTGGGTATATTTATACATATATGTAGGTGTTGACTCACATATGTATATTTATCATAGATCATGGTCATACATCATTTATATATACATAACCACAACAAAATTTAAATTCGAAGTGTCCATTCATGTTGTGTCCTATACCTTGTGTCAATTTCATACATACAAGCATCATTTGTATTCATAAGTAGATTTCTATTAAACTTTATGCCTAAAATTCCTATTTCATTCTCATGATATTGGATTTTTCAGGAAATTTTCATAAATTTCAGAATTGGCTCAAATATATATAATAACTCAAGGAAAAGAAATAATTAGAAAGCAAATTTCAAGGAAAAAAATGTAGGAGGACTTGCCTTGGGTTGATGACGATTTAGATTTGGTCTTCCCAACTTCTTTCTAGCATAATACCCAAATTAAAATTTGTGTTAAGTACATATGCATTACATATATATATAAACCCAAATTCCTTTGACCTAAATTTTGAAATTGAAAGGAAAGGAAGGGAATAAGGGAATTACCTAGAGTTTTTGGGTTGTGGAAGAGGAGAAGAAAGAGGTGCTGGAGGTGGCGCTGGTGAGCGACCAAGAGGAGAACCCGTCAGCGGTGAGGAGAGGGTCGGTCGGAGGAAAGGGTGCCGACGGTGGAGGGGGCCGGTCCGTCGGCTGGCCCACGGCAGCAGCCGCCGGGGGCAGCGCCGGCGGGCAGGAGGGGGCCGGCCGGCTGGTGGCGCGCGACGGTAGCCGGTGGTCGGCGGGCACGGGTATAGGAAGAGGGGTGGTGTTGGTTTTGGAGAAGGAGGAAAAGAAAGTGAAGAAGAAGATGATGATGAAGTAGAGGATGAAGGAGATGATGATGATTAAGAAGAAGAGGGGAGGCTCGGTTTGTTCACAGGGAAGGGATGGAGTGAACTCATAGATTTCTCTCTCTCTCTCTCTCTCTCTCTCTCTCTCTCTCTCTCTTTCCTTCTTTCCTTTATTATTATTATTATTATTATTATTATTATTATTATTATTATTATTATTATTATTATTATTATTATTATTATTTTGGTGACTAGGAGTTGTTAGGAGAAGCTGTGTCATTGTGGGTGTTAGATTTTGACAACTATCCCATAAGGTGTCCATACCTAATTTTTGAAATTGCAAAATTTAACCCATGGCTTTTATGCAATTATTAATATTTATAAATAAAAAAATCATTTAACCACATTATTAAATCCTTTTCTTTAAAATAGAACAATAATAATTAATTAGGAAAAAAAATATTAAGAAATATATATACAATTAGTTATAATAAATTGAATAATTTGATACGACTATGACATTAACTATCATTATTTTTATATATTTACTTTCCATATGGATTTCTTATTCAAATTAGATATTGCATATAGTAGGTGTCTATAAGTGTATTAAAAATACAATGACATATTAATACTTCCAAATTAACTATATTAGAGTAATTTTAATATTGGTGTGAATGACCTAGCTAGTTGGTGTCTATAAGTGTATAAAAAATACAATGACATATTAATACTTCCAAATTAACTATATTATAGTAATTTTAATATTGGTGTGAATGACCTAGCTAGCTACACATGGAATTTGAAATATTATTGATTGTAGTTAAATGCTTAATTAACTTTCATGTTTTGAATGACTACCAATTAATGTCATATTATTTTGAATAACTATCATATATACTAGTATTTTTCATATTAGCTATCATTAATTTGTGTAATTATTGTTCATATGGATCCCTTATTTTAATTAGATACTACATATAGTTGGTTGTTTATAAGTATACTAAAAATATAATGATATGGTAATACTACAATATTAATTAAATTTTAGTATTTGTGTTAATGACCTAGCTGGTTTCACAGAAAATTTAAAATAAGTATATTGATTGTTAAATACTTAATTAATTTTTATTCTTTGAATGACTACCAATTAATTGTCAAATTACTTTGAATAACTACCATATATGCTAGTATTTTCATATTAGTTATAATTAGTTTTGTATAATTGCTTTTCATATGGATCCCTTATTTTAAATAGATATTACAGATAGTGGGTTGTTTATAAGTATACTACAAATACAATGATATGGTAATACTTCCATGTTAACGATATTAGAGTAATTTTAGTATTTGGGTGAATGACCTTGTTGGCTTCACAAAAAATTTGAAATAATTATATTGATGGTAGTTAAATACTTAATTATATCTTATGCTTTGAATGACTATCAATTAATTAATAGTCAAATTACTTTGAATACCTATCATATATGAGGGGACTAAGGATGTAAGGGCGAGGATCAATTGGAGGGCTCATGAAGTGGCCAAGACTTGGCTCCTTTGTTAGGAGGGATGGAAAAGTGAAGGAAAAGAGCAGAGATGTACTTTAAATTTCATATAAAAAGGAAAGACGATTTCTTTTCTGTGTTTGGTAGGATAGATGAAAAAATAAAAATGATGCACTTTCCTTTGTTTTGTATGAAAGAAAAAGTGGAAGGAAGAAAAAAATTTAAAAAAAAAAGATTTTACCAATTATATCCTCAATTAAAAATATTTATTTACCATTTAACTTCATTAAACAATTTTTAAATAATATAATTCTTATAAGGTATAAGTGTAAATTAGGATAAGCCTCCACGTTTTCTCCCATTTTTTAGGCATTAAAATTCTTAGTTATGAGTGGAAAGTAATCCCACTTTTCCCTCCTACCAAACCAACCCTTAAGTTAAATAGTTATGTTTTGATCAATTGTTTTGATTTAATTCTTGACTTTGTTATTGTCTAATTTCTTTTTTGTTTAATATGTGTGCTGGCAGCTCTATTTAGGTATAATAGAGTATATGAAAATACTTAATGAACGAAAACTAGAAAGGAATTTTTTTTTTCCTTAAAGAAAAGGAAAAAATAAAATAAAAGCATTATGAACATCATATGAATCACATACACAACCTACAAAGTTGGATTTACACAAACTACCAGTATACCACAAATAAACACAATAAGTTAGTTTCGGTGCTTTATATACATTTCTTCTTCTTTTTATAGACCCGGCCTCGAACCAGATCTTACAGGATCATCGAACGGACCGGATCAGACCTACTCGTGCTTGCGGACCTGAAAAACAAGCCCAGCTCGAACTACATATAATAGTGGGCCGTGTCCAAGTCGATCTAGGCCGAATTTGACCGGGTCGGACCCAGAGCGAATTTCGGACAACTTGACACAATACACACCTTGACATAGCTGACAGGTTCATGCATGAGAAGAGAAAAGTGAATCTCGAATAACATTTTGCCACCCATGCATCTCCCTTCCTATTCAGACAGTTACGCCCCTTTCACAAGGACAAAGAGGATGCTGATGTTTCACTATTACAACAGCTTCGCTTAGATGTCTCACATACATGTATGCATTGAAGAAATCATCCTCACTCTTGACCGTCACTCAACAGAAGCAGCAGCTTCAATTATTTATGGGCCTTGGCCTGGTCAAGTTGCTAGACTAGTAAAGTTGCAATTGTTGAGCACTTTCTTTCTTGTGGGGGTGGGGACAAAGAGTGCCTCAACTTGGAAAACAACAGCTTCTTTTCTCCACAATTATAATACACATTAAACACCAATGACTACAAGATGCATGAGATTGATTAGCCTACTGAAGTCTAGTAGACCATTTCTAACTAATTTCCAAAAGATGGTGACCCCTACATTCAATTCATTCTGGAAAAAGGAAAACACGAAGACCACAAATAATTATGTTTTTTACAAGAGTATCTAAAGGAGGAAAAAAAACAAAAAGTTTCTTAAAAAGAAAGACATGGACATTACAAGAACAATTAAATATGCACAAGACAATAGCTGGTTAAATTTAACATGCATTTTTAGGGGTGAGCATTATTCACTTTT
This sequence comes from Iris pallida, assembly GCA_029216955.1. NCBI lineage: Eukaryota > Viridiplantae > Streptophyta > Magnoliopsida > Asparagales > Iridaceae > Iris > Iris pallida. Next base: position 5,330,333 of record JANAVB010009800.1, read on the forward strand.
GGACCGAAAATCGAATCAAATCGAATAAGAGATTCGGTTCGCTTTAAAAAATATTCGGTTCAATTTCGGTTTTGAAAAATACTAAATTTTTTTATTCGAATTCGGTTTGGGTTTTGGGTTACGGTCCAAAACAGAAAGAAAAAAAAATAGTTTATATATATATATATATATATATATATATATATATATATATATATATATATATATATATAAAAGCAAAAAAAGTGCAAATAAACCAAAATTTTGAATAAACCGAAAAACGAACCGATTTATTCTGTTCGTTTTGATTCGGTTATGGACCAATTCGGTTCGGTTTCGGTTTTGTTTATTCGATTTTCTGTCCAATTCGATTTTCGGTTCGGTTTGAACCGAATTAACTGAATGCTCACCCCTATGCACATTTTGTAGTAAAACCTGAATGCTCAGTAAAATTCTATTAGAGAATAGAATAATACCCCAAAATCATATTGGACTTGTGCCGAAAAAATAAAATAGACAAAAATAATCAAACTTGAAAACAGAATAATAGTTCACATCTCATGTTAGACAAACTGTTAAAAAAAACACTAGAAACAAAGTTAATTAACCATTAACCATAAGTTCTACAAAGAAAATAACTAATGAACCGAAAGCTTGAATTATGCAGAACCAGACCCATCGACAGGCGACTAGGGGTGAGTATTCGGTTTATTCGGTTCCAACCGAACCGAATAACCGAATTGGACCAAAAACGAATAAACAAAACCGAAACCGAACCGAATTAGTCAATAACCGAACCGAACAGAATTAAATCGGTTCGGTTTATTCGATTTTTGGGTTTATTTGTATTTTTTTGGTTAATATATATATATATATATATATATATATATATATATATAAACTAAAATTTCTTATTCGATTTTCGGTTTTGGACCGAAACCGAAATCCAAAACCGAAACCGAATAAAAAAATTTAGTATTTTCAAAACCGAAATCGAACCAATTTTTTTTAAAACCGAACCGAATTCGGTTCGGTTCAATTTTCGGCTCAAAACCGAATAATGCTCACCCCTACAGGCGACAGCCCTACACCAAACAAATGTGACCCATCTACCAACTTCAATGTGGTGTACTATTTGAAACATAAGTTCCTCCACAAGATATTCATGTCCAGATATTCAAATAATTTTCATTCACAGTAGTCAGACTATTATCACTAATAAAACGGAAATTGCATTTATAACCATTAATATAGCAAAAGCTGACATTTAAAACAGTTGACATATACTAATAGTACAGCTAATGAAAATAAATAAAAGGAGGGGGTAAAACCGCATAAAATTCCCTGGGCGACCATTAGAGGTCCAGAAAAACCCAGGAAAAATCCCCTTCTAAACTCACATTGTAACATTTCATACTCTCCAAAAACTATAATTAAACTGTGGAAAATATAGGCCATAATCTGCAAAAATAAGTTTTGCATTACTGGTCGAGGAAGTTGAAATTCTCGATTTCAAACTGCTGCTCCCAGATCGGCAAGTCGTCCAGTCCGACAAAGTCGTCGTCGCCCAAATGGCCAACCAAGAATGCATCAGCATCATCGAACCCAAAGTCCATCTCGGGGATAGCCAGCTGGCTTTGTTCAAACAGCTCCGATATCGGCTTCTGCTCCTCGTCGGCTGTCGCCGGCATATCTAACGGCTCCACAGATATGTCCTGACTGTCCACCACTTGGGATCCCGATCCGGATCCTGACACGTCGAAAACCGACAAAGGGGAGGGCAGCGAGTAGGTCGCATTTGAAGAGGTGACGGAAGCCGCCGCAGCTGCCGTCGCCGCCGCCATGGTGATGGTGGCCGTGGCCGTGGCAGCTTCTTCCAAGGTGCGCTTCTCAGCCTGCAGCCGCTTGGAAGCGGCAACGTAGGCCTCGGAGGCCAGCTCGGCGGTGTCGTATGTCCCAAGCCAGACGCGGGCACCTCTAATGGGGTCCCGGATCTCCGCGGCCCATTTGCCCCATTTCCGCTGGCGGACGCCTCTGTACTTCGGAACACTGCCGGTCTCAGGCTTGGATCCCTTTAGGGTTTTGGGGGTTTTGGCAGAGGAGGATGTTTCGGGTTGCGGGTACGGATAGACGGATATCTCCTGGATGACCCGCTTGCGCTTGCGTTGCTCCGACAACGGCGAGAGCGCCTCGTCCTCCTCTCCGCCGGACGAGTCGGTGGCGTCCGGGTCGTCGAACACAACCCGGATCTTTCGGACCTTCAGGCGAAGGACCGGGTCGGGTTTGGCATGGGACTTTTTGGTTGAGGGTTTTGCTTTCATATTGTCTTGGTTCAGGAGCGGTCGCTGGGGACCTGGCATTTTTGCAAAGAAAGGGAAACAAAATTGGGGGAAATATGTAAAATGGTGTTGCGAGGAGGTTTTTCAGAAATTTGTCAGGTGAGAGCTCTTCTCAAGAAGAGGAAGAGGAAGAAGCACGGATCTATGTGTAGGAAACATGAATATTTCACTCCGAATCCAGCCCTGCCATAAAAATAAATGAAGAAATAATCAGAAAAAGATATTTAATAGTTGTTCTTGAACAAATTAGAATTTTTTTATTGACGATATTTTCTAAAATTGGAAAATAGTTATTTTCCTTGATTTCGTGGCGATAATTCCGGGAAATTTGAATACAATTTATAAAAATGGAAGCTATCAATTAATGGCGTATCCTTCAAAATAAATCACAAAACAAAATAAAGAAAAAAATTAAAGATCATTCCGTTTCAAGAAATTTTGAAGAAATTTCTGAGAGATTTATAAATAAATTTATTTTTCCCAAAAAGAAAGAAATGATCTATAAAAAAACCCGAAGAAAACAGTGATTTTTTAACCTATTCAGTCCTAATTTAAGATAATTCCATATAATCGGAGATTCCGCTTAATAATCCATAAAAAGTAGAGAAAATCGAAGAAAATGGCGAGTTAACAGTGATTTCGACCAATTTGGCGCAAATAAATAGCCATAATTTCCAGATCGTTCCATATAATCAGAGATGCCTCTTAAAAGTCCAAAAAAAAAAAAAAAAAAAAACGGAAATCTAAGAAAATACCGATATAGGAAAAATCTAGAAAAAAAAAATACCGAGAAGATTTCAATCGCATCGATTCGGTTCCCGATCTCCCCAGCCTCCGTCGCATACGGAGAGGATCGATGAAGAAAAAGGACAGGAGCAGAATCGCCAACAAAGAACAGATCGAGAAGGGGATGTTCTTCTGCTTCTTTTGGAGTAGAGATCGCGACGAGAACAGCAGATCGATGGATCCAACCGACATAAATTCTACAAAACTTCCCTTCGTCTAGCTCGACTCTTCTCCTCCTCCTTCTTCTTCTTCCTCCGCTGCTGCTAAAACCCCAAAAAGAGAGTCTGTGGAAACATGAGTGGGGGGTTTTAAAAGCAAAAGGGGATAAGGGTTGGACGGCTGGGATTCGCTCTCAGCAATAGCAAAGGACAAATGACAGCATCGACGCCATTAAATAAAAATTAACTTACCGACCTCTGGTGATTTTTTTTATTTACTGCGGTTTCAGTTTTTATGCTGCCATTGCGATGCGGAGGAGGAAGAGTTTAAAACAAAAAAAATAGATAAAGAAACGGTAGAAATGAGCTGGAGTCCGTTGCTGATATTTATCACTGTGGGGGATGATGGTATGGGCCATGGATGTATCATGTATGGATATTGGATGATGGAGAGATGCCAACTACGAAAATAGTGCTGGGTGGTTATTTTTGGGACTTCGTGGAGGACAAAAGCTTGGGAAATGTACTGGTCAAAACCTGCCCTACCATAGTTTATTTTTTATTTATACAATCACATACACACTTTTTTTTTTTTCAGTTCAATTTCGAAACCGTTTTTTTAACCAAAAAAATTTATACATGTTGTAACTCATGGTAATCCTTCATGTTCTCAAGTGATTCTTTACCTTTGTAACTCCCAAGTGACTTTTCACTTTGTAACTCCCAACCTCTCTCCCTATATAAAGAGAGGTTGGGATGGCTTGTAGAGACACATTTGAGATATATTGATATACATTGAGAGGTTGAGCTAATTGTCCACACAACACGTTATCAGCACCTTGTTCGTGCAACGCCGGAGACCCGACGTACCGATCGTTTTCTCACTTTCTTCCACCATAAGGTAAGAAAGGTAAATTTTGTTTGTTAATATACTCTTCATTTTGAGTAGTTGTGGTTGGTCCATTTTCTAAGTTTCTGAGATCGGTAGGAGAAATTGTAGTTGAGTGATTTTTTTTCTCTTCTATTCGTCTAGTGAATTTTTCGTCTTCTACTTAGACTCTTCATGGTTCACATAAAAATTCTATGTTTACGATGGTTCGATTGTGTATTGCATGATGTTTCCGACTTATTTCAGTCGTCACGAAATTTATTTTTTATCCGAATTCCGTTTCCAACATGAATTTGGACATACTTACTGTTTAAGAAATGAAGTGTGTGATTTTTAAGAGTAGTAGAAGCTTTCGTAATATATACTCAGAAATTTTTTTGAAAAATATATACGAGTAAATTTTTTTATCAAATATATTTTGTTACAGCAATATATTTTGTTACAGAAATTTTGTTACGAAAATATACTTTGGTAAAACACAATATTTTGTTCAAATTTTTTTTATCAAAATATACTTTGGCGTGTTTATCAAATAGTCTGCTGTATATATTTTGGTAAAAGACATTTTTCTGCAAATTTTTAAAGTGACAATTTCAAGAAATTTTTTTGTTTAAATAGTACTTATCCCAACAAAATATTTGTTAGTTTTTTTTCTGAAAAAATAATTTTTTTTTGAAAAAAAAAAATTTCATGTTGACAAAAAAAATTTAAATGCTAACATTTTTTTGGTAATGATGGATTTGGAGAGCCCCGGCGAGCACCTTAGTGCCATATGCGTCCTGTCGAGCACCTCAGTAGCATTTTTTTTCTTTATGCTACTCAGTGAATTATTGTAACAGATGGGTAGTAAAATTGTATTTTTTTCTCGCTATTTTTTTGGCGTCGCTTCATTAGACGTCAGAAAAATAGTTGACATTTTTTTTGGTGCCGCTTGCTTAGGCACCAATTCTTTTGTGTGTTATTGCCTATTTATGTTGTACGCTTTTTTTAACGTAATAACGAAAAATCTTGAAAAATTGTCTTGGCTACATAAACAAATTCTGGCACCGCCAAATTTGGGCCTTCCAAAATAATTTTTTTTGGCTAATAATTTTTCAAAGGCAACGCTCATTTTGAGCACGCACTAAATTGTCACCTATTTTGCATAGTTCGCAAATAGTGTGAATTTCTTGAAAAATCTTATTTATTCTTACATTTGAAAAAAAATTTACGAAGTCTCTCCGAATAGACTCACCTATTTGGGTATGATATCAGAAAGAACTTGGGGCTTGGTTCTTAAGAGGTCCTCGGTGACCCTCCTCCCTCATTTTCTCGCCTGTTCATATTCACGTAGAGCTACTGAAAGGGGTTGACCGAATATTTTTTTTGCTCAAATTGTATTTATAATTATGCATTTTTACAAAAAACTAATTGAACTCTCTATATCTGCCCGTCGATCGATATAAGAAAAAAAAATTTAAAAACAAAAATTGTTTTTTCAAAACCGTTGGTTTTATTTACGATTGTTTGTTGTTGCTTATACAAACCAAATCCATATAAACCTGTCGTTTTATATGTTGACTGATCAAGATTTTTTCTCATATTGTAGAAAAATGTCGATCAAGATTGATTTTCCCATCCTTAAAGCCTCTGGCAAGAACTACTTGGACTGGACGCAAGACATCCAGAACCATCTAGATGCGCAGGGCCTCTTGGACGTCATCTATAACGAGGAAGAGCGTGAAGTGGAAGTCACTCGCTCAATGAACGCCAAAGCGATGATTCTATTCCGCAGGCATTTATCTGATGCCACGAAGGCGGAGTTCATTGAAATCTCCTCGCCGAAAACGCTATGGGACTCTCTGAAAGAGCGCTTCGACCACCAGAAGACCATATGGCTACCTGAAGCGCGTCATGACTGGTTAAACCTGCGTTTCCAAGACTTCAAGAGTGTAACTGATTACAACAATGAAGTCTGCAGGATTCGATCACTTCTCCAATACTGCGGTGAGATATTAACCGACAGTGATCTATTAGAGAAAACATACACCACATTTCCTTCCACTGACAACTTGCTCCATGTCACGACCCGCACCCTAGAGTAAGGACACGAGACGTGGGTACGTCCAGCCTACGCCGCAGTGTCGGCGGTAGAACACTGTCCTAGGTCAACACACATCTAACAATATATCTCTAAACAGTTTATACTCCCCGAATGGGGGTGACATAGCAGTAAATAAACTCAATCACAACTAAGGAAGAGATAGCACGATATGAAATAGAACTCAAGGAAACAGAGATGATAAAGTAGTCTAAGATAAACCCAGCAAATATCCAGAAGTACATGGTCTCAGATACAGAATGAAAGAATATATACAACTCAAAACTCAGAATAAAGTCTAGCTAAATATGTCTCAAGACTACATAAAAAGATAAGCCTAACTAGACTAGTCTAGGCAATGGGGGTGATGTCCTCAGCTAGAGCTGGGTCCTCCTGAGGGTCCAGCTCGCAAGTGTCATCTAAGGCTGCCCCGTAGTAAGTATCCAGGCAGGCCTCCTCCTCGTCCTCTGTAATATTTCAACAGGTCCAGTCAGGACAGGAGCGAGTACAGTACATCTCAACAGTTCATAGCAGGTTAGAAAATATAATCATGCAGTAAAGTAAGATACAGGTGCTGAAGAATACAGTATGTAAACAGAGAGAGAGAACTGTAATAGAAATATCTACTATAAGTAAGAAACTAACAGTGGCTAGTGAGTCAGAGTACAGGATAACACATGTGAACAGAACAGATTTGTACATGATCTACACTAAGGAGTTTCACATGATCTACACTACTATGGAATTGTTCACATGACTACTAGCACTCCCCCGTTTCCCCAATCAATACACAATGATCTAAGCAGGTTATGTTATTATACATGATATCACATGGGGGCCCATGAAAGGGTGCACATGATAGTATACATGAGGGCTCTGTGAACATGAGAGTACATGATTCACAAGAGTGTACATGTATGGTGAAAGCACAGGAGTACATGATGAAAGTGAAACGCACATGACACAATGTACCCGATGCTCCCGAGGGGGATAACATCGTATGAAGAGATCCATATAGTACCAATCCGTGATAATGTCATGACAGTACAAGTAAAGTAATTTAATGCAGGAAATAATTCTAAGCAGGATATGAAATGATCAGAGAATGTACTCATCTGGTATCTGAGTGTCCAATATGAAAGTACTGTCTGAGGAGTGGTGTCTGGCTCCTAATCAGAACAGCACAAGTCACAACAAGTCCAAAATGGTGTAATGAAGTCCTACTATGCATTCTACATGATTCTAGGTCAATCTAGGCCAAAGTCAACTCTTGGTCAACTCTGGTCAACCCTAAAAGTCAAACTAGGTCAACTATAGTCAAACTAGGTCTAACCAAGTCTAAACTAGGCTATCAAGTCTAAACTAGTCTATACTAGGTCTAATAAAGCTGTACAAGTCCATTCTAGGCTCACCAAGCTATACCACATTACTTAGGCCTATTCTTAACACATGTATATATATTACCTATGTATAATAAATACACAAGTTGTATATATATGTGACACATATATATATACTTGTATAACTCATACATCCTATGTAGGTATCTAGACTAGATACCCAAAAATACACAACTACCATATGTATATAGGTAAACATTACATATATTATATATGTATACATACTAGATACATAAACCTACATATATGAAGACTAGGAAATATAGAGAGAATGTGTGTGTGTGTGTGTGTGTGTGTGTGTGTGTGTGGAAAGACAAGTGAATTGGTGTCACTGTTATGTGTGTGAGTGTATGAAGTTAGACATGTGTGTGGCGAGAACTAGAGTGTGTAGGGAAAAACTGTAAAAGTGTGTGTGTGTGTGTGTGTGTGTGTGTGTGTGTGTGTGTGATGTGAGAGGAATGTGAGGAATGTGTGTAAAATGTGAGATGGTGCTAAAGTGTGAGGGTGAGTAGTACATGAGGGTGTGTGTTAGAGATACCCATGAGGGCATGTGTGTGCACAGCCAAAGAAATCAGCAAGGGGAAAACAGTGAACAAAAACAGAAAAGTAAACTGAAAACAGTTTCAGTCTTCACACAATTCGAACCCAGGTTCATGGGAAACACCCAAAGTTCAATCTCAGATCAGTCTACACAAATTCTCAGATTTCAGCCCATAGGTTACCAACTCAGATTTACTATTTAACATAACCAATTCACAACACTTAAGTTCAGTTATCAACTGAAAAAGGAAGGAAGAATTCAACTCATAAACTTCAGAAACTGAATTCAATTCATACTACTCATGCCTAGCCCAATTTCGAAATCAAAAACCCACCAACTTTGACCAAATTTGACACACAGGCAGATGACATATAGGAGAATAGATTAGAGCTTTAAAAACATGCATTTAACAGTGTAGAACTAGGTTAAATTGATGTTCAAGTTCAATGTCAAAAATCTAGAAAAATCAGGAATCAATACACAGTTTGAGAATTGGTAAATTGATAAATACCCAATAAAAAATCATTAAAATACACAATAATGAGTTGGTAATTTAAATATATATTATAAATGTGTCATACAACATAATGGTGTCCACCCAAGTGGACACGATGTGTCCAATATGAAACGAGACACGAAACAGTGCACATAGGCACTGTTTCAGTGCACACATCGTGCACGTGTACACGCATGTCGTACACACGACATAGCACAAACTAGGCCACGTGCTCGTGCACACGTGTACACCTATACTAGGGCTAGGTCTAGGTCGACCTGCACTGTGTCCTCGACGTGTCTGTGATTGATACGAACGCCGTATCAGTGCACGAAAACTACTGAACCCAGTTCAGTACAAAAACAATGCACGTGTTCGTGCGTGTCCGACACGACACGTGGGGGTCTGAGACTCGACACACGTCGTGTCAGTCACGAGGACGACCCATATGTCAAGTGCCAAGTGTCGGCGTGGCGTGTCCTGGCAGCTGTGGCCCCCGATCCGCAGGGGATCCAACCCGAGCGCGCGCGCACGCGTCAACAGCGTGTGCACGTGTCGATTCTGACACGACACGACACAGAGACGACCCCAGACACATAGAAATACACAAGCGACATCACAAACAAACTTCCTATTCAAAAACTTCCTAGAAAATAGGTCTAAAAGTTCTCTGAGGCATTTCGACAAACAGTTTGGGGACAGGTCTGATACGTGTCCAAACGGACACGAAACTTATGCAACCCGACACGAAACTATTGTAAACACTTAGGGGACTCCTAGGGCTTCCTAAATGTGAAAAGAAATCAAAATTTCATGGAGAAATGGAGAAGTTACCTATACTTGAACTTTCAAGAAAAATCCCTTTTCAATAGCTCTTCTCCTTGATGTCCCAATCCAATCAAATCACCACAAACTGAACTGAAACTTCAAAATCAGCAAGAATAGGTATATTAGAACATAATGGAAGAGATTTGAATGAAAAAGGAAATGGAATGGGAATCTAGGGATTAAAAGAAGTAGGAACAAACCTTTCCTTAAACTTTGAGCTTTCCTAAGAAAGAGGCAACCCTAAAAATTAGGAGGGTATTTATAGGGTGATGTTCCTAATGTAGATAGGGGTGGTGGCCGGCCACTTAGTCTAGGGCTTAGGGTTTTGCTATTTTGGGGTTTGGGCCAAACTACAAGGCTATGAGTTAAAATGATTTAATAAAGGTTCTAAATCATAAGCCATGACTTATGACTTTCTAATTCCTATTGCTAATTAGAGTCTAATGACCAAACCAAGGATTAGTCTAGGTTAGACTAGAGTCATATAACCTAACCAAGCCCATACTAACTAGGGTTAGCTCCTAGGTTGGTCTACAAGGGTCAAAACTAGTCAAAGTCAACCTAGTCTAAACAATTCCAAAATAATCCCTAAAAATTCCCATAAATTCAAATAAATTCTAATAAATTTAAATTACCCCAAAAATGTCAAAAATACCCTCACACTAGAAATGTGGTAGTGACAAATCTACCCTCCTTAAAAGAATTTCGTCCTCGAAATTGAAAAGCGAAATACAATTGATGAGAAGGATAGAAAGTATACCTCACGGTCCAAAAAGATATGGGTAGCACTCGTGCATCTCATCCTCCCGCTCCCAGGTAGACTCTCCTGGAGAATGATGCCTCCATGCGACGCGTACCAAGGGTATCACCTGGTTCCTCAGAATCTTCTTCCGTCGATCCAGAATCTCCACAGGCTGCTCTGGATAGCTGAGAGAAGGCCCAACCTCAATCTCTGAATGATCGAGCACATGGCTAGGGTCAGCCACGTACCGTCTCAACTGTGATACATGGAATACGTTGTGGACCTCCACTAGTACAGGCGACAAGTCTAGCCTGTATGCAACGTCACCGACTCTCCCGCTGATAACGAAAGGGCCGATGAAGCGCGGGCTAAGCTTCCCGCCTCCACCAAAACGTATCGTACCACGAGTCGGAGATATCCTCAAGAAAACCTGGTCTCCGACCTAATCACAAGCAAGGTCTCAATTAATTATAATAAACAAACATGATCAAAATTACAAACAAACAAACCAAAATCTAATCCTACCCTAATCTGTACCTCAAACTCCAACGGCCTCCGGTGGCTATCGGCCCAGTGCCGATGTCTGTCCTGCGCCACGCGAAGTCTGTCCCTGATGGATACTCAAACAACTACTAACCCTCGCCCCTAGTGTAGATTAATGGATACTCAAACCCTCGCCCCTAGTGTGGATTCGCAGGTTTAAAACAACTACTAACCCTCGCCCTAGTGTGGACCCGCATGTTAGCTTCAAGAAAACACCCTCGCCCCTAGTGTGGACTCGCAGGTACGGACAGATATCTACTAACCCTCGCCCCTAGTGTGGGATCGCAGGTTAGCTTTACGAAATCAGGATACAATTAACTAGTAACCCTCGCCCCTAGTGTGGACTCGCAGGCTAGCATCAAGAATCACCCTCGCCCCTAGTGTGGACTCGCAGGTGCTGAACAGATAACTACTAACCCTCGTCCCTAGTGTGGACTCGCAGGTTAGCTTTAAAAATTCAAGGTAAAATAGTTTCGTTATGACTTATTCATCCTATTACACGATGCAACTCAATCCAAGTACAGGTGATGACCCGACACGACCCAATTACGATACACAAGAAAACCAATCCAATATGAACTACAAAATTAGCTATGAACAAGAACTATACCTATACTAGCATGCACAATATACAAATCTCATGCAAACAACTAGTAAAACTATATAATAATAGAAATATGCATGTAAATAAACTGTAGAGAAAGGCAAGGTATCTTGTCTGGAGGTTGCACGCAGATCCAACAAAATATAGTCAACTGCCAAGCCATGAAGTCCAAGTCATCACAACTGTCTCCGAAAGCTGAAACAGACATTGCCAACATTCTCAGAATAGTCAAATTAGCTAGGATTGCCTGTCCTTAAGTCCAATTCTAGATATAAGGGCAAAACAGTAATTTCGGACAAAAATGGTGTCCGCCGTTGGACCTGCTTTACACCGAAAAGCATGCCAGAGTCAATGGTCTCTAAAGTCGTCAAACTACATGTCTACGGATTCGTTTTGATGATACGAACCCAATGGTATGTCCAGTTTTGGATTCTGGTGGGTCGTGCACAAAATTGCCCGCTGAATCGGACCGTGGGGCCCGCAAAATGGTGATCCAATCAACTGTCTCAGAATCGGACCAAATTTGGCATACAGAACCAAAAAAATGATACGGTCTTTTTGGCGGAGGTTTTGTCTCGATTTGACGAGCGTGCACAAAGTAATTGGGGAATTTGCACAGAGGCCGATACGGTGAATTTTGACGGATACGCATCAAATTCGTCGCGCACACGCGACCAATTTGAATTTTGTCAAAGCCTACACGTCCATGAATCCGTTACGCACCTTTCGATGCTTTTGGTTCGCGACCACGTCGCCCGGATTGGCGGGACGCACGTCGTATCGAAGGGTTTTCATGATTTTCTACAATTTTCAAAACAGACTTTTTATTACTTTGGGAAGTCGATTTCTCGGTGTATAGCCATTGAAATTGACTTCCGTAAATTGGGTTCTATAGCCCTACATGTTTACTATGAACCTACTCAAACACATTTTTTAAATAGTCGAAGGATTCGCGATTTGTCGCCTCCAAAGATGGGTGTCTGGCTGTTTCATGTTCTATTTTTCGAACAGGTTCTTGCTCGACTTTGTGTCGAGTTATCGGACTACCTAATTCGTATTATTTAAAACTAATTGAAGATAATCAAAGTTGTATATATCGCGTTCATACCAGAGAAGATGGCTCGGTGAATGGTCGATCGTACGCGAAGATTTCTCGTGACAAACATCGCACCTCCGCTGCGGCTGCTGCTCTGTACCCGTGCGTGCGCTGTTGCATCTGCGCGGCCATGGCCGTACGCGGCGGCGCCCAGGGTGGATGCACGGCGGCGCCAGGGTCTGAGGGGGTGGCAAAAGTCTTTGGGTTAGGGTTTTTACCATCCTCTCGATCTCTCTCTATATTAATATACGCGCGGGGGTTCGGTTATGCGCGGTTGCTGGAAAAAAATCCGAGCGGGTTTGGCCTGTTATGAGTGACCCGATTATAGCTGATGCTGTTGGGGAAAATGAGCCTGGGATGGCTTGGGGTTCAACTCGGGTGGCTGGGCCGAATGGCTTTGTTGGGCTACTACTTATTCTTTGATTTCTCTTTTCCTTTTTCTATATTAACATTAATACAACTTTATATATATATATATATATATATATATATATATATATATATATATATATATATTACTCATATAACCAAATATACTCCAAAATTTTATTATATATCTAGAATGACACACACACACACACACACACACACACACACACACACACACACACACATATATATATATTATATATATATATATATATATATATATATATATATATATATATATATATATATATATATATAAGCACAAGCCAGATAAATAATATTTATTACATAAGTAAACTAAATAATATTTAATATTTATAATAACAGTTAATGGACTAGTGACAAGAACAATAGTTGTACACCCAAAATCTGTATAGTCTAGATCCCAAAATACACAAGTATGTCTAAGAAAAATAGTTATCATATTTCCAAGAATGAATATTTAATCAAAATAACTAAATATTGATATTATATATATATAACATTTATTCTAGGAAAATATTTATTAGACACTTAAATCAAGGTAGAAGTATACACTCAAAGTATATCGTCATGGACGTCTTGTGACTCACTATAAGCCTGCACGGGCTTGGATTCGGTTCGGGCCCAGTTCGGGCTATGTTGGTACAATCGGATTATCTAAAATCAATATATCTAATTAATAAATAATTCATCGGTGGGGGTTAAGTCGCAACTTGATCTGGTTTTCCTAGTTAGGACACACTTATGGCTAGGTCTTCCTTGGTATGGCTAATAAACTAGTCAAGTCACGCCACTGCACTATCCGTGCCATGATTCCTAGTCGTCTGATACTTCAAAACTCAACCATGGCTAAAGTCATCTACCGTAATAATTTACTAAATAATTATTTATAAAAATTTAGAAAATCACCATTCAAATAAAATAATTAATATAAAAATATTTCAAGAATTTTTGGGAAGGGGAGCTACACGTGCCTTCGCGCACGAGTTAGAAAGGCTAGCACATTGAAAGACAATAGGCGAGCGCCATAGCGTGAAGCCACGAATATTGAACACTAAGTCATAGAATATAGAAATACGGCTTCGATGCGTGCACCAAGTGTACGACGCGAGGGAAAAGATGATAAATGTGTCAAAAATGTGCCTTACGTGCACGAGATCATAAAAGATGGCTTCGTTGCGAAAGAATACAGTTGTGGCATGAATATGGCAGAACTGTCGAATATGACATGATGCCTCGAAAGGTGTTCGGGACCTTCGGGTCGTTCGGTTGACGAACATTGAGTTGAGACATGATGCCATTGAACATTGAAACGAAGTATGAAATGTAAGAACGTAAAAAGTTAATAGAAGAAATACGAGAAGATAAAGTCTGAGTCTCGGACTCAAGACTATGTTTGGTTGTTTGATAAAGTCTGAGTCTCGGGCTCAAGACTATGTTTTGTTGTTTGAAAATAGGGCATTGCATGGTCGAATGGACTTGAGATAATTGTGATAATCTTTCGTGCACAGAACGTTCCCTCCGAACGGGTACGTCGAGGCACCGGGACCGTTCGACCTAGGAGAGATATAATCTTTGATGGACGCTCATCTGTAAAGACGATTAGCCACCGATTATAGATGTAAAAAGTCGCAAATGATGGTAGGCACGTGGTATGTTTCGATTGTTGGGATAGCAACCCAACCCATGAAACGCCGGGCTACCCAAATTCGAGAAAGAAAAGAAAGAAAGAGAGAAAAGAAAGAAAGAAAAGAAAGAGAGAAAAGAAAGAAAGAAAATAGAAAGAGAAACGCCTTTAGTCCATATTGGCGCGAATACGCCAACGACCATTTCATATAGTTAAGGAACGAAGGGTTGAAAGTGCAGGCACGTATGTGTCCCGCACATAGATCCTGCTTAGAGAGCACTTATAACATGACAGGGAAGGAATGGGGCGTATTCACCTTGCGTCGGTGCAAGGATGAGTACGTCTATGCTGGTAAAAAGTCGCGCCACGAAACAAACACGAGATTGTTTGCCATGATAACATGCTTTACTGCTTTCGAATATGCCATAAAATCAACCCTAAGGAGAATATAGCAAGATCATACGCTAAGTTGCATGATTGAACATAAATACTAAAATGTCGGTTTAGAAGGAAGGTCTTTTCATCAGTACATGCAAAGACGAACGTACTAATCCCCCACCAGCTTTCATGCAGGGTGCAGGAAATGGATTGCTCGCGATGAAGCTTCGCTTGATCGCACAGAGGCATGGAATGCCGTAGCGTTTGAAGCGTGCAATCGCATTGACGCTCGGACTTGCAACAGGATTGATGCGGCCGAGATATAGAAGGCATGATGTATGGAACGATAAAATCCTTTGTGGACAAGAGAGAACCTGAGTGTTGTAGCCAATCTGGCATATATTGTTGGGCTATTGAAAGCCTTTGTAATCTCAGTTCGAATATCAATAAAGAGATTTTTTTTGTATACTCTATTTTTCTTTCGTTGCTAATATCAATTCAAAGACAACCATTTGAGAACTTGTCATCTTGCCTTGCAAGAGCGCAACTCCAGGCTCGTACGGCATCATGCCCCCTGAGAGGACGATGATTCGGGTGATTCCGGGATGGGGTGTGACAGTATGTACCCTACTTATAATATTGGGCGCGTGCGGAAGTGTTTGTCAAACCACCTGATCAAAACCAACCTCCGTCTAACGGACACTAAGCACAAGATGAAGACAAGTATATGGCGGTAACGTACGTCACCAGGACAAATTCCAACATTTAATAACGATTACAATTGAGATCATTCACCAACCCGTAGCAATCTCCCTAACCGAAGTTGACGACTCATCGATTAGATCTTCTTCTTTCTTCTGTCTTGGATGATGAAGTCGTAAGAGCAAAGTACGGACTTTCTCTTAGAGTTTCTTGTGGACGAGCACCCCGAACCTCCACTTTGTGCCTCCACCCTCACCTCATATAAATAAAATAAGAAACCTAATTTTAGGATTATAAAACGCTGAAAGTAGTCCACCTTCAGATCTGGCCGTCCACCAACAACCAACGGTGTAGATTATATCCCATCACCAATTATGGACGTTCAAATATGGTAAAATTAAATATTTGATATAAATTTGTAAATCGAATTAAATCAGATATTTAATGTACATTTTCAAATCATATCAAATTAAATCTTTTACCATACTTGGGCTCCAAAATTTGCTCTTACCAAATCTGGACTAGACTAAAACAATCTTCCCCTCCAGTCTGATGATAGGGGTGTTGACCCCATGGCTTCTCAACTGAACTTCATGCATGTCGTCCCGTGATAAAGTTCCTGCTCCCCCATTCCACTGATCTTCGATCCCCCTGAGTTGTTTTGCATCTTCCTTTATCTCTACCTCCTCGACCGTCACGTCGACGCTAACTGTCATGCGTAGCACCTCCTGCACAAACTGGGATCCTGTCGATATCAATGACATGACCAAGACTGAAGTCCCTCACAATCAGCCTCATCGTAAGTCTCGGTTGTCTGTTCCCGACTTTCGTCTTCCACCAGAAAGTACTAACGTTCCGACGAGTTTCTTCACCCTTGGCTGGCACAACCAAGCGGATGGTGCGGTTCTCACGAGATTTAAACTCCTGAACCTGTCCACATTTGTGTCCGAACTTAAAGCTCTCTCATACATATGCTTCCTCGAGTAGAACATCACACATTGTACATGTCGTCGATGACCCACAGCTCTCTCTGAACTGTGTGAATGATGATGCTCCCATCTCAGATTGAGTTTGCTGCAAACCTTGTGTAACACTCCAGTCCCAAAATACATAAGACTAGGTACGTAGACATGCCAGCTGTATGTATACGAGATATACTCCAATATATAGAAATCTTGAATACACACATAAGCTGTATTGTGAATAATAACAACAGATAGTCACAGGTAATAGCTATATCTCATCCACAGTAGAATATTAAAAAAATGGTATCTCATGAATCAAAGTAAATGTCAAAATATAGTTGTTGGTCGGCCGGAGACAAATCTACTACCGATACTAGAATGAACTGAAAGGAAATAGAGTCCAACCTCTAAGATAAACAGAATAAGGAAAAAGATAACTAAATAGGCTCCTCGACCCAATAGGGGCAGCTGTGACCAGAAGGTACGACTTGCTCGAACATGAAGGATGAGTCTAGACCGGAACCATACTCCTGCAAAAAGTCCTGCACACCTATACCTGGAGAAATCACCAGGTCCTCAGAGGGACATAACAAGATAAAAAAGAACATGCCATATAAACTGAATATAAACTGCTCAATAGTAATAAGTCAATCGGATCATCTCCTGGTCCAATACTCCACTATTAAATTAGCGTACCATCCCTCCAACCAAATAAGGACATGAGTGTTAGGGTTATATACTAAAAGCATCACTTTTGTAGTAACCTTATTTTCTTAAATTTTGAATGAGAATCATATGGGCAAATGTTTGCATATTATATTTGTTGCAAGTGTTAATGCAAATGTCTGATATTCTATATTGTAGATAATATGGTGTGTGGTGTCACACAGAAGATCATATTATCAGTTTCCTATGGAGTATATAAATAGTTCACAACCTAAATGGACTTGGACAATCTATTGGAAAGGTTGTTGTATAATCTGGTATTAGTCTATCTTGACTATAGGTTTATACTAGTACACTTTGTGTGTATTAAACAGGACCACTTGAGGTTGTTCTCTTTGTACTGACTACATAAGAGAACAAACACCTCTGTTATTATGGATGCTTGTACTCTTAATCCGGATATAATAACAGACATGTATATGCAATGTGCATTACTTTGACTCATAAAAGAGTGAGATTCATTATGGATCAACAACCTCTATGAATTGGTAATAACATTATATATATGATGGGCTGTTGATTATAAATGGAATCCATGTCCCGATACGTCGGGTTGATGATGTCCTCTTAAGGAGCTCATAAGGATTGTCATGTAAACCCTGCAGGTGGATTATATCTGACATGACAAATAAAGTTGAGCGGTACTACTTAAGGATAAAAGATGTCGAATCAATATAGTTGTCAGTAACTTAATTTGATCGACAGACATACGATATCTTAACGTGGGTGTAGAAGCATGGAAATTCACAACCAGAAGACCCATACGACAGACAATCTAGGCGTCAGAGCTCGGACAAAACAACAAAGGCAGCAAATATAGACAAGGAAAGAGAACTTTTTATTCACACATAAAAGTCTATTACATGTCTAGAGAAGGCTGTACAAAGGAAAACTTCTACAAAGAAAAGATCCTAAATCTACGGCCAACAGTCGCCATGCGCCTCTAGTCAGGCGCAGCAGTCGCCATGCGCCACCAGTCAGGCGCAGCAGCCATCATGCGCCTCCAGTCAGGCGCAGCAACCACCATACGCCTTCAACCGGGCGCATCTCACAATACGCCCTCAGCAAGGTGCATTCTTTCAGCAGCTCAGTTATGTGCATCCCTTCAGCAGCCCAGTTATGTGCTACTCTTCCAGCCAGGCTCACCTGGCCGAGCAGGATGAGGGTGGCAATTAACACCCCATCCAGAGAAAGAGCCTCCAAAGCCAAAGGAAGACGGTCAGAGCACCGCCATTCCGATCTACGGCTCTTCCGGAACAACGGAGACGAGGCCCGAACATCCCTATCTTTGGATGCAACAGGCACCTTCCGCCTGCCTCAGAAGCCCTCGACTCTGTCTTTTGGATGTAACAGTCACCTTCAAGTACATCAATGACGATATGGCGTCTCATCTTCACCCTCGAGAGCACTTCGTCAACAGAATGCACCCGAGTACCCAAGTTCATGTTGGAAGTATGTGAGGAAACGAGAAGCAAACCTTCTCTCTATGCTACTATTTATAGGCCGGGCAGATCAAACCCATGCGCCAAGTGGATGGCTCTCCGAATTTTGTACAATGAATTTGTATTTAATGGATGAACCGGACGCCTCGAATTCAGCCAAACGGCTATTTAAAGCACTCGAGGAGCGAAACAGCCGCATCATTAAAAAACATGTCGGATGCGCCAGCCAGATAGCGCATCACACAGACGTGCCCTTCGACATCAGGCGCATCACACAGATGCACCCTTCAGTACTAGGCACATCACAGAGGATGCGCCCCCACGCGTCCCCATGCCTAGTGGAATACCAATCGACGTGCCCACTCAGCTGTCCATCGAATATCAGAAATATTGAATGCTGAACTGACAGAGTTGGCAGCACATCTCCCAAAGTCTGAACAGTTGACAGCTTTTTCAGAAAAAATGAAGCGTCGGCAACGTCAGCATCATCATGACTCTACTCCGATGGCTACTGCCACGTGGCCACCCAACCACCCGCATGCGCCTCTGCGGCCATGCGCCCAAACCTGCATGCGCCTTAAAAGCCATGCGCCCCAGACTGCTTTCTGATCCCAAAAGACAGAAGGAAAGTCTCCATCTGAAGCTCCGCATGCGCCTCAAAAGCCATGCGCCCTAGACCGCTCTCTGATCCCAAAAGACAGAAGGAAAGTCACCTGCATGCGCCTCAAAAGCCATGCGCCCAGAATGGTTCGTGACTCCTAAAGGTTATGAGCCAAAGTCTCCTCATGCGCCCAATCCTAGGCGTATCCCACCAGATCATCTCCCACCAAATCCGAGATCTCCGAGCCATGAGTCGACGACACGTGTCATTTGACTCAACTCATCCAAGATTTCAGCAACAGAAAGATCTTCTCCTCTGCTACGTGCCGGCTCACAACAGCAGTATGAAGAAGTCAACACCTCGATCAAGGCGCATCACCCATGCGCCTCCATCAGCAATCAACACGTGGCATCCCCACGCACCGGCGCATCCTACATATGCGTGCATGAGCAGCCAACCTGTCCAGCTATAAATAGAGGAATCATTTTCTTCTTCGACACACACAGACAGATACGAATCAACATACCACCAGAGAGGCAGGTACAGACACTCAACGTCTTCCTCCTCTCAGCAAGCTCCAGTATCCAGAGCAATCCAAACCTTCAGAGAATCGACAACCGTCGTCAGCTCGTCAACGGAGTCAACGCATTACCACTCGCTCCATCGGCACAAGGGACCCAGATTAAACAAAAGTGTACTTCTAGGGCTACATCTAAGTCCTATATTGTAACACTGTTCTGTTTGCATTAAAATTTACATCAAAGAATTTTAATGGCAAACAAGCTGGCGACTCTGCTGGGGACCTCTTTCTCCTCCACCGAGAAAGTTGTGTCGCAAGCCGATGACGTGAAGGTGGGCCCTTCCCACAAGACGCTGGTCGTACGCCTCAATCAACAGGCGTATGAGGAGTTCATATCTGAAGGCAGTACGAGTCCTTCGAAGCGGCTGTCGAAGCCGAAGAAGACCCGCCGAGTCTGGGTGCACAAGGTCGATGCCTCGGGCACCACCACCGAAGGGGATGCGCCAATCCAGCCCTCCCTTCCTGCTGACATCCTCAGCAACCAAGATGCGCCCGCTGATGCAGCGCATCTCTCGGGGAAACGTGCGGCTAACCATATTCCCCAGCCATCTCCCTCTCAGGCGAGGAAGATGCATCGAAGGAGCAGGGGCACAGCCAATGCCCCACGTATCGTCTCTGATGCGCCACAGAAGATCTCTGTCTTTGACAGACTCACTCGCTGTAGTGGCGAGGAGAATTTGGATTCTGAGTACTACGCGCCCCAGCGGTCTGGTACGAAGAAGTCCAAGGCAGTACGGGCCATGCGTCCCAAACGTGCTATGCCAGCAACAAGCCAGAAGCATGCGCTCACAATCATGCACGATGCTGATGGTAAGTTGTACAAGGTCGGCTCGAGTGCTGCGACGCCGAGAACGAGCCGACCTTCAAAACCCTTGTCTCACTTGGACGCATCTGCTGCGTGCGCAACCAAGTCGAACACGATAAACAAATGTTGTGGTTCCCCCACTACTGATCGGGATACCTGTTTGGTATCAGATCAGGGGGCGCAGCACTCACTTGACCACCCCAACGCTTGGCCTTGCCATGCGCTTGAAGGGGGTGCGAAAGTAACACTCTCCTCCAACGACCTGCGTAACGTGATCACTCACAAACGCCGGTCAGGAGAGTCGACCAGCAAGCACGATGCGCCTCTCACGAGGCATACTTGTGCGGTGGTCACCATCAACTGCTGTTGCAAGGCGGCAGTACCACCAAGGCAGTCAGTCTTCCAGCGGCTGCAATCATCGACATCCTTCCGACGTCGCCTTGGGACGAAGGTGTCAGCAGAAGAGGTGCCAAGGATTGCTTCATGCAACGTGATCTCCAACTCCTCGTCAGTCCGAAAGACGACTGGCAATTCCTCGTCTTCATCCAAAAGCCAGCCGAGGAAAACCAAGGCAGCTGTCTCGACCTCTAGAGTATTCGAAGGCACTCGATCAAGGAAGAAGTTCTTAGAGGAAGCTGGGGGTAGTCAGACCCTTGTTGAGCCTCCTTCCGAGGACGAAGATGTCCAAAGCACAGCTGCGGCGGATCTTCATCCTCGAGGCAAAGTCGGCCTCCCAGAAGCCCCTCAAAACGAGGATGTCCCCCAGAACACAGCTGGGGGTAGAGACGAAGAGGCCCCTCAAGACGGAGCTGAGGGCAATCAGGCCCTTGCAGATGCACTCATCGAGAATGACCTCCAGAACGTGGCTGGGGGTGGCCAAATACCAGGAGAAGCGACTCCCCCACATGAGAGTGAGGCCGAAAGCGAAGCCTCAACCAATCCATCTACTCCTGGCCGTGTCATGACAGTATACATGGCAGGGGGTGATTTCGAGTCAGATGCGCCGCCGCAGGACATCGTCCAGCGCATAGACTCATTAGAGGGAGGACTCAAAACCCTCTTTGCCTCTATGCAAACACTGACTCAAGCAGTGTTTGAGATACGGTCGGCCTTGACCAGAGCACCTTCAACCGGTCCCGACCCAGGAGCCAATGGGGAGTCGAGTGTACCCCTTCAACGGGTACCCTCAGACACAGAAGCACCCCGAACGTCGGAGCCCTCAAACGCTCCACTCCAGATGGTACCACCTTCCCCGGCTCCTAGCTCCACGGAGG
Organism: Iris pallida; assembly: GCA_029216955.1. NCBI lineage: Eukaryota > Viridiplantae > Streptophyta > Magnoliopsida > Asparagales > Iridaceae > Iris > Iris pallida. The sequence goes on from JANAVB010009800.1 coordinate 5,352,325, forward strand.
ATGTGGTCAAAATGGTCAAGGACTTACGGGAGCGCTTCGAGTCCAAAAACAGGCAAGAGGAGCGCCAGAAGATGGGCATTCCCCAGCCTTATCCCCTCGAGTGGAACAAGGTGGTTTATCCCCCGAAGTATAAACCACAAACACTCACGTCGTACGACGAGAAGGACTCTCAGCGTCGCTACCTGACATACTTCCAGTCCCAAACGGGACATCTCCCGAAGGAGGATGCGCTACTCACTAGCATCTTTGTTGGGGCCCTAAAAGGAGTGGCGTATGACTGGTATTGCAGCCTCCCCGATAATTCCATATCATCCTTCGACAACTTGACGTGCCTCTTCCTCGATCGCTTCTATGACGGCGGGAAGGACATGACGATGGCGTCCCTCATAGAGATACGCCAGAAGGAGAAGGAAACGGTTCGGGTATTCATCGAACGCTTCCGACAGGCCTGCTTCAGGCTACCTCCAAGCATGCCAGAACATGCGCTCCTCTCCTCTTGCAGCATGAACATGCTGCCTGCAGTGAAGCTCTGGCTCAACTCTACTCCCCCTCCCGACTGGAGCTCCCTGATCATCGAAGCTGAAGCCGCAGAAAAGAAGGCGGCCAATGTGCGTCTTCTAGGTGTCAGCTTCCCTGCCTTTGATGACAAGGGAAAAAAGTCTGCAGCCAACAACCCCGAACGAGAAGCAAAGGGGAAACATGCATTGACTGTCAATGCCTCGAAAGGCGCATCTGCGTCTACTCAGAAGCCTCCACTGGCACCGAGGCCCAAGGAGGTTTATTCGTTCAACGACGAAGACACTATGCAACTCTTTGAAATACTGAAGCAGGGTGACAAGATCAAGATGCCGGACCTGAAGCGGCCCGACGAAGTCGAGAAAGTGGACAACCTGAGGTACTGTCACTACCATCGGTTTGTCGGACACCCGACCAAGGACTGCTATGTCCTCAAAAATTACATCCAGCGCATGATCAATGCGGATGTAATCTCCGTCGACTACGAAGAGAAGACGGTGTCAGACAATGTGGTGTCACTTCAGTTCGGCACCTTGCCGCCGACTACCACACAAGATGGCGTCGTCCCCATCCCTAAGGCGACAATGGAGGTGGTGAACTTACCACCTACCTGTGACAATGTGAGTGAACTCATCCCACTCACCACATCTCGAGGAGAGGTCCTGTAGGTTCACCTCGACCTCGTCTTCGAGGTGACTCAACCGGAGGTACGCTCTACCTCCAAATCAAAAGACAGAAAGATCAAGTCTTGCCGCATGGTCTCTTCTTCAACAGAAGAGGCACTTCCTGTGCAGACGCGTTCACAACAGAACGTCCAACCCGGTGAAGCTGCCGCCGAGGTGGTGCCTCCTTGTACCGTCCCTGCTGTCCAGAAAGAGGGCCCGTCTAAGCCCTCAGCAGCCAATAAGCAGAAGCAGGTGGAGGTTCGTTTTGACAGGCCTCTACGAAAGGAGAATGCTTCGGGGCTAGCCAAGCCCCACAACTTCGATATATTGGCACAACTGGCCAGTACTCCTGCACGCTTGTCTTTGTTCGAGCTCCTGCGTCTTTCCAAACACTCCCGAGAAGCTCTCTGTGAAGCTCTAAAGGATGCCGAATCCTTTCTCAGTCAGGTCAAGCAGCCTGAAGACCTCCCAACTACTTGTGCGCACTGTCATTGTGCGGATGAAGTTATCCCAAACATAACTTTCACCCAACAAGACATGCTGCTCAAGCACCACCGACATAACCGGCCTCTGTATTACACAGGGTATGTCGGTTCAGTCAAGGTGAACCGGATTCAGATCGATCCGGGGTCTTTCTCAGCATCATTCCAAAGGCGCTGTTATCAACACTGGGGATCCCAATGTACCGGCTGGCGCCCTCCAACACAACCATCAGCGGCTTCAACGCTAGCAAAAGCAAACCACTGGGCAAAATTCGACTGAAGTGTCACATCGGTAACCTCAAAACTGAGGTGACCTGCTATGTGGTGGATGCCGAGGTCAATTACAACATCCTGCTCGGTCGACCATGGCTACATGAGTACATGGTGGTGCCATCCACGCTCCACCAATGCATGAAATATGTATCCACCAACGGCGTTATCAGGACGGAGTTCGCAGACATCGATCCTTTCAAAGGGATTGAAGCCTACTTCACTGATTCCGACTTGTACAAATCACTTGACGAGAAGGAAGCCAATGATGCTGATGATGAGGCAGATACGGCAGCCGAGCCGGATATGGAGCCTGAGATGACTCCCGATGCCCCTCTAAAGATCCGACTCAAGGGCAAACCGCCCCAGAAGGTGCCTCCAATGAGCATCAAGCTATCAGGAAAAGCACCAACTCCTGAAGCTCCCCTGAAGATACGCCTCAAAGGGAAGCCGCCTCAAACATCGGCTCCCCTGGTGGTAAAATTACAGGGGAAGGCACCGATCACTGGAGGCACAGCTGAGGCACCACTGAAGGTGCGTCTCAAGGGCAAACCCCCGCAGTCATCCAAGACGCCAGAGAGGGCTCACATAACTCTCTCGGACCCCAAAATCAAAGCTGTGGTGGACTCTCCTGATCCAACCCCAGTACTTACAGATGAGGAGCTTGGCGAATATATCTCTGCTGATGTAGATGCACCCTCCTTAGATAATGTAATCCCACGGGATAAAATCTCGTACTTCATCAATAATAGAGTGTCTTTTAATTATTCTTATCTTCCACATTAGAATGCCATGTATACATTAGATAATGCTCTACGGTCGTTGCAAACACAAATAACGACCGTCCATAATGTAAATCGAGTAGTCCCGTCTCAAGGAGTCTGCTACATAGTCCTTCTACGAAGTCGAAACGAAAGATCCATCATCCTTGGTAAAGGCAAGCGTCGTCAAGACCTTCCACCGCTTGAGCCAGAACCAGATGTCGGCAGAATGCAACTCTATCGGTACACGGATAAGGCAAAGTACCTCATCCAAAAGATGGGCTACGACCTAAAAAGCGACAAAGGCCTAAACCACGGCAAAGGTCGATGTCTCCCTTTCCGACTTCCAACACCCAAAGGAAGGCCACAGGACTACTACAACAAAACTCGACGGGGGGTAGGCTATGTCACGCCGCCATCAACTCCAGAGAGTTCAGACGCAGAAGACGTAGAACATTCCCACTCGTCCGAAGCATCGACTTGGGATTCCGATACCAGTATCGGATCAGTCTTCAGGAAAGTGCTGTCAGCTAACATGACATCAGCACAACCTCAAAGAGGCGTAGACGAAGACCAAGCGCCGGAACCCCTTGAAGAAGAACCCTGGGCTCAATGCCTAGGACAACAATGGGAGTCCCGTTTCGAATTACGTGAACCCCCACTGAGGATGAAGTCGAGCAGATCGACCTTGGAGACGGGTCTTCTTCCAAACCCATCTTCATCAGCAAAAGCCTAGAAGGAGAAGACCGAGAATCTTTAATCCAACTGGCTAAGGAGTATATCGACGTCTTCGCCTGGAGCTACGAAGATATGCCGGGACTTGATCCCCAGATTACGATGCATAGGTTGAATATCTTGCCTGATGCCAAGCCTATCACGCAACAACAGCGGCGCTTCCGTCCGAATATCATGAACGCCATCGATCAGGAGGTAGATAAACTCTTGACTAGCGGCTTCATCCGTGAAGAGCAACACCCAGATTGGGTAGCCAACGTCGTACCTGTCACCAAAAAGAATGGAAAGATACGAGTCTGCATCGACTTCAGGGATCTCAACTCTGCTTGCCCGAAGGACGAATTCCCACTTCCAATCACTGACGTGATGATCGACAACACGTGTGGCTTCGAACGTATATCTTTTATGGACGGGTATTCAGGCTACAATCAAATCAAGATGTTCCCCGATGATGCAAAACATACGTCATTCAGGACTCCAAAGGGCGTTTTCTGCTACACAGTAATGCCCTTCGGTTTGAAGAACGCCGGTGCGACATACCAACGAGCTATGAGCACCATCTTCCGTCAACATCTTTGCAAGACAGTTGAATACTATGTTGACGACATCGCAGTCAAGAGCATTTTAAAAGAGATCACCTACAGGACCTGAAGACAGTCTTTAATCTCATGCGAGCACATCAACTCAAGATGAACCCCGCTAAATCCTTCATAGGAGTTTCTAGCGGAAAATTCTTGGGCTTTGTCATCACGGCGAAAGGCATTCATGTTGATCCCGAGAAAACCAAAGCCATCCTCAACATGGACCCTCCGAAGAATCTTCGAGAACTTCGAGGCCTACAGGGACGTCTGGCGTACATTCGGAGGTTCATAGCAAATCTTTCCGGTAAATGCCAACCCTTTACTCAGCTCATGAAGAAGGGAGTCTCTTACGTCTAGACAGAGGAATGCCAAAAGGCTTTCGACGACATCAAAGCCTACCTGACGAGCCCGCCAGTTTTGGTGGCACCCGTCGCTGGCAAACCATTCCTGCTCTACGTCCGTGCCATGGATCATTCCCTCGGCGCCCTGCTAGCTCAGAACAGTGACACAGGCTATGAGCAAGCAATCTACTACCTCAGTCGAACCCTGATCGGGGCCGAACACCGGTATAACCCCGTTGAAAAAGAGTGCTTGGCTCTGGTATTTGCCATCCAAAAGACTCGTCATTACGTCTCGGGCCAGACAATTCACATCATTTCCTGAGTCAATCCGCTCAGGGTCCTCATGACGAAGCCAGGATCACTGAACTCCCGGCTAGCCACATGGGCGATCTTGCTAACGCCATACAACATGGTGTTCGTTCTACAGAAGGCTATTAAGGGTCAAGCTCTGGCCGACTTCTTAGCTGCACACCCCATCCCGGAGTCCTCAAGACTCTATGAAGACATCCCGGATGAGGTCCAAGAATCAAACGTCACCGAAGAAGGCTCCGTCTGGCGGATGTTTTTCGATGGCGCTTCAAGAACAGGCTCCAAAGGCCAGATCGTCGTAAGAGTGGGGGTAGTCTTAGTCTCCCCCGATCAGCTAGTCATCCAGCGTGCTTACTCTCTTTCGAAGCCGTGCTCCAATAATGTTTTCGAGTACAACGCGCTCATTATGGGACTCCAGCTGGCACAACAGCTGGGGGTGGATCATCTGGAAGCCTACGGCGACTCGAAACTCGTCGTAAACCAGATCCGAGGACAATACGAAGTTCACCATGAAGATCTGATCCCTTACCATGAAGTTGCATTGAACATCATTTCAACCTTCACCGGGTTCTTCATCGAACACGTACCTCGTCTACAAAACCTAGAGGCTGATGCTCTGGCTGGCCTCGCGGCCTCGTTAGCAGCACCCCTTGGGACTCAACACTATGTCACGGTGGTTGGCCGAGACTTGATTTGTCCTAAAAACAACCTATGCTTACGAGTGGACCACGCCATGCCAACAGGTACTGGTGTTAATGTCCGAGGCTGGAGGTTCCCGTTCATCGACTACGCCGTCTACGGAATTCTTCCAGAGGACCCAAAGGAAGCCATCTCAGTCAGGAGACGTTCTCTTCGATTCTACTATGATACAGCCACTAAAATGCTGTACCGACGCTCCTATGATGGGCTCCTCCTTCGATGCATGTCCAACGAAGAGGCGACCAAAGCTCTTCGAGAAGCTCATGACGGAACTTGCGGAGCTCATCAACCTGGTCCTAAGTTGTAGGATCGATTGCGACGTATGGGCTACTATTGGCCAACCATGGCCGCTGATGCTGTCGACTATGCTAAGAAGTGCCATGCGTGCCAACTTCACGCAGACTTCATTCATACGCCGTCAGAACCACTACATCCTACAGTCGCCTCCTGGCCCTTCGAAGCCTGGGGCATGGACATTGTAGGACCGATTACCCCTCCTTCATCAAGGGGGCACCGCTTCATCCTGGCCATTACCGATTACTTCTCCAAGTGGGCAGAGGCAGTCCCATTGGCGGAAGTAAAGAGCTCCAGGGTGGTCAGCTTCATCAAACACCATGTCATCTACCGCTTCGGAGTACCCCGGAGGATCATCCACGATAATGGTCCTCAGTTTATCAGCCATGTTTTCAGCAGATTCTGTGACCAGAATCGCATTCAAAACGTGGCATCAACTGCCTACAATCCGGCAGCAAACGGATTGGCCGAGGCGTTCAACAAAACTATCGTTAGGTTGCTCAAAAAAGTCATGTCATCCAACAAACGCGACTGGGACGAAAAGCTGGGCGAATGTCTTTAGGCCTACCGCACAACGGTACGAACCCCAACAGGCAACACACCATTCTTCCTGGTCTACGGGAGTGAAGCGGTACTGCCTCTCGAGATCCAGATACCCTCACTCCGCGTAGCAATCACAAACAAACTCACAGAAGAGGACAATCAACGTCGTCGTCTGCGAGAGCTGGAGGCACTTGACGAAAAGCGTCTCCTAGCTCAACAACGTATCGAACTCTACCAAGCCCGTATATCACAGGCTTTCAACAAGAAGGTCAAATAAAGAACTTTTCAAGTTGGCGACCTGGTTCTGGCAGTCAGGAGGCCGATGGTGTTAACTCACAAGACACCAGGAAAGTTCGAGCCCAAGTGGGAAGGACCTTTCATCATTGAGACGGTATACTCAAACGGTGCTTACCGCCTCGCCAAACCCAATGGGGACTTGTTCATGATGCCCATCAACGGCAAGTTCCTGAAGAAGTACTACTCTTGACAGCTTTCAGATATGTGCTTCCACAAGGGGATCTATGGACCCAATCATCAGGATTCACAGATAATTCCCTTCCGACAAAACCATACGCTTCCGGAACCCAGCTGTTCCGTAGCACCCTCCAGTAGAAAGACAACCACGTCCATATTACCTCTGAGCAAACATATTGGTTCCTTCAAACTTATTAACTGTACCTAAAAGCCAAGGTGCGCAAAAGATAATAGGTCCACACAAATTATCAAGTTCATGATAACAAAAATGAACACATCACAAAAAAGTTGTGTACTTCTTTATTTTCTAAAAAAGAGAGAGAGAGTACAAAACTACACTATCCCCTAGCAAGAATTGCAAAAAACATAAAAAAGAGACGCTACAGTCCCTAAGCATCTCCAGGATTGGTTGAGAGCTCTCTGACTCGACGTCTCAAGTCGGCTGCATGAGTCTCTACAGTCGCCAGGACTCGACGCTCAGCTTCTTGACGCATCAATTCAACAGCCTCAACGAAAGTATCATTCTCATGCTTCTCATCAAGCTGTTGTCGCTGCCGAGCCAGGGCAAGAGCCCGGTGAGTGAAGGTTGCTTCCTCCTTCTTGAATGCTACGTGTTCAGCCTGGATACGTTCGACATCTAACTGGAGTCGGGCCCGTTGATCCTCAAGACGGTGCATCTGGGCATTGATCTCTGCGATATTAGCTCCATCTCTCACCTATTTATAGGGCTTGGTCGCACGCGTGAACCGATGATGAGTGATCTCAGCCGTCGATTAATCTTTTCGGTTACCGAGACATCATCATCATTAACTGAGAGGAGCATGCGCCCCAAACAGTCATGTGCCCTGACCTCCATGCTTCTTATTCAAAGTATTCCAAAACTTATTCAAAAGTTTTGAAAACTTTGAAGGGGGTCTTGTAGAAGCATGTAAATTCACAACCAGAAGACCCATGCGACAGACAATCTATGCATCAGAGCTCGGACAAAACAACAAAGGCAGCAAATATAGACATGGAAAGAGAACTTTTTATTCACACATAAAAGTCTATTACATGTCTAGAGAAGGCTGTACAAAGGAAAACTTCTACAAAGGAAAGATCCTAAATCTACGGCCAACAGTCTCCATGCGTCTCCAGTCAGGCGCAGTAGTCGCCATGCGCCCCCAGTCAGGCGCAGCAGCCATCATGTGCCTCCAGTCAGGTGCAGCAACCACCATGCGCCTTCAACCGGGCGTATCTTACAATGCGCCCTCAGTAAGGTGCATTCTTTCAGCAGCTCAGTTATGTGTATCCCTTCAGCAGCCCAGTTATGTGCTACTCTTCCAGCCAGGCTCACCTGGCCGAGCAGGATGAGGGTGGCAATTAATACCCCATCCAGAGAAAGAGCCTCCAAAGCCAAAAGAAGACGGTCAGAGCACCGCCATTCCGATCTACGGCTCTTCCGGAACAACGAAGACGAGGTCCGAGCATCCCTATCTTTGGATGCAACAGGCACCTTCCGCCTGCCTCAGAAGCCCTCGACTCTGTCTTTTGGATGTAACAGTCACCTTCAAGTACATCAATGACGACATGTCGTCTCATCTTCACCCTCGAGAGCACTTCGTCAACAGAATGCACCCGAGTACCCAAGTCCATGTTGGAAGTATGTGAGGAAACGAGAAGCAAACCTTCTCTCCATGCTACTATTTATAGGCCGGGCAGATCAAACCCATGCGCCAAGTGGATGGCTCTCCGAATTTTGTACAATGAATTTGTATTTAATGGATGAACCGGACGCCTCGAATTCAGCCAAACGGCTATTTAAAGCACTCGAGGAGCGAAACAGCCGCATCATTAAAAAACATGTCGGATGCGCCAGCCAGATAGCGCATCACACAGACGTGCCCTTCGACATCAGGCACATCACACAGATGCGCCCTTCAGTACTAGGCACATCACAGAGGATGCGCCCCCACGCGTCCCCATGCCTAGTGGAATACCAATCGACGTGCCCACTCAGCTGTCCATCGAATGTCAGAAATATTAAATGCTGAACTGACAGAGTTGGCAGCACATCTCCCAAAGTCTGAACAGTTGACAGCTTTTTCAGAAAAAATGAAGCGTCGACAACGTCAGCATCATCATGACTCTACTCCGACGGCTACTGCCACGTGGCCACCCAACCACCCGCATGCGTCTCTGCGGCCATGCGCCCAAACCTGCATGCGCCTTAAAAGCCATGTGCCCCAGACTGCTTTCTGATCCCAAAAGACAGAAGGAAAGTCTCCATCTGAAGTTCCGCATGCGCCTCAAAAACCATGCGCCCTAGACCGCTCTCTGATCCCAAAAGACAGAAGGAAAGTCGCCTGCATGCGCCTCAAAAGCCATGCACCCAGAATGGTTCGTGACTCCTAAAGGTTATGAGCCAAAGTCTCCTCATGCGCCCAATCCTAGGCGCATCCCACCAGATCATCCCCCACCAAATCCGAGATCTCCGAGCCATGAGTCGACGACACGTGTCCTTTGACTCAACTCATCCAAGATTTCAGCAACAGAAAGATCTTCTCCTCTGCTACGTGCCGGCTCACAACAGCAGTATGAAGAAGTCAACACCTCGATCAAGGTGCATCATCCATGTGCCTCCATCAGCAATCAACACGTGGCGTCCCCACGCACCGGCACATCCTACATATGCGCGCATGAGCAGCCAACCTGTCCAGCTATAAATAGAGGAATCATTTCCTTCTTCGACACATACAGACAACTACGAATCAACATACCACCAGAGAGGCAGGTACAGACACTCAACGTCTTTCTCCTTTCAGCATGCTCCAGCACCCAGAGCAATCCAAACCTTTAGAGAACTGATAACCGTCGTCAGCTCGTCAACGGAGTCAATGCATTACCACTCGCTCCATCGGCACAAGGGACCCAGATTAAACAAAAGTGTACTTCTAGGGCTACATCTAAGTCCTATATTGTAACACTGTTCTGTTTGTATTGAAATTTACATCAAAGAATTTTAATGGCAAACAATGGGGAGCCAAACGAGCATATAATAAAAGGAGCCCACAAACATAATTTGGGATTAGGGAGGTAGTGCAACAATAGCTCATTAGTGGACCGAGCTATTGTTAATGGGCCTGGATTGTGTGTTCGGGCTGAACACGGGATATCCAGATCCGTTAGGAGGTCTAATCCTAATTTTTCCTCATGGTCCCTGTCGTAGCCTATATATATCCTCTATTCTATGGCCGCCAGATTACTGATCAGAAATCTAAAATTTTCTCTAAATTCGTGATTCACGTAAGGAGAGAAAGAGAGTGCTGCCAAGGAGAAGAAAAGGTTGGGAGATCGTCGCCCACACGACGTCCAACTCGAGGAAGGAATACGTGCAGGATCTTGGGGTCGTCCGCTCGAGATTGCCAGGAATTACTTGTCTTCTTTTCGTCGCAGGTATAATTCGTGAACCCTAGTTTCCGCCTATGAAAGGTTAGAACACGTATTAGATCTGTTTAACTTTCTATCAATCAATACGCACACCAAAGGAAGGGTCCTGGGAATCCCCGGTTCAATCAATGAGATGGCACCCTAACCCACGATGAAGCATCTTTCCAAGACACAAATCCAATATATAGTATCCGGAGCACAACAAGGTTCAGTACCTTCTCATCGGAGTAGTGAGCCATACCTACAACCAAACAAGGACAAGATGTGGCAAACTAGTCTGCGACAAGCTACTGTTCCAAGCCACGGTCAGATACAAGTACCCGAACTAAGAGTACTCATACCCAAAGGATAAGGTAGCCTAACCAGTCTAAGTATATGCAGTTTTAAGAACATCCTCCAACGCATGGGCCCTGGCTAAAATGGGATCGACATGGTCCCTTCTTGGGCACCAGAGGCCCAGGAGAGCATAACGTTTCGCAGAACGTCAGTGGCCGTCAGTATCTATGGGGAATCTTACCCGCATCTCCGGCGGAGCTCACGGGTTACAAAAATTAAAGTATATAGTAGCCCATACACTAAGGTATTGTCCTCCACACCCAATGCCTACTATGTTGTATCCACAACACAGAACCTCTATTAACCGTTAAGTCAAACAAATCATGCAAACACTATTAGCGGTTAATCCAATCGCCGGCTTATATGTACTGGTGGCCAACCAGTCAAGCATGTCCGAGTTCTATATGCGACTAGCAACTCCGTGGTACAAATGTGTCAAGGCCTATGAATGCAACACACAAAGGGTGGTCCCTTAAATCTAAGTTCAATGTGTATGGAAATATTACATAGTAGGAAATAGAACTGAACATTAAAATTCTATCTAATTATGCCATGTATCACAGTTTATTTTGCAAAAAGTAAATAATAAGTAAATGCATGAAATATGAGCTAAAATAAATAGACAACAAATGGCAAGGTATATCTTGTCTGAAGGTAGTGTACAGAATGGCGACGTCCGATGAGTCAAATCGTCAGAATAGCGAAGCGACAAAAGCCAACTTTTATGAACGACCTCGGATGCTGAAATAAACATTACGAAAAGTTTTGGTATAAAATATATGTCTAAAAGATGCCTGTCCAAAATTTAAATTCTAGAATAGGGGCAAAATCATAATTTTGGGTCAAAATGATGTCCGTCGTTGGACCCATTTTGTACTGAAACACGTGCCAGTATCTACGGTCTCTAAAGTCGTCAAACTACATGTCTACAGATCCATTTTGAGGAGACGAACCTACCTTATGTCCAAAGTTGGATTCTGACCAAACTTGGCGTTGGAGGGGATCGCGGGCCCGCCATAAAGTCGTTCCAGTCGACCTTCTCAGATTCAGAACAAACTTGGCGTACAAGGCCAGTAAAATGATATGGTCCTGATGGAGCAACTTTCGTCTCGATATGACAAACCTGCACAAAGTGATGGCCAAGTTTGCAAAAGGTCGATACCGGGGTATCTCGATGGATACGTACTGATTTCGTCGCGCACACGCAACAAAATTGAGTTCCGTCAGTTCCCATACGTCGACAACATCCATACGCGCCTTTCGATGCGTATAGTGCACGACCATGTCGACCGGTTTTTCAGGGCGAACGTCATATCGGGAAATTTTTCTAGAAACTTATTATCTTGAACAATGTTTTTTCTGCAAACTTTGGGTTCGAAATCTTTACATACAGTGTATAAAAATTTAAACTAAAAGAAAGCGTTTGATCTTCTATATGTGTTCTAAAATACTGTTCAAAAGGTTTTGAAAAATTCCTACAGGGTTGATCCGGATATGACTTCCAACATGGATGGTTGGATTGATTCTCGGTTTCATGTTTGAACAGTTTTCTCGGGATTTTTGCATCGATTTTCGGGATCAATGAATCGACTAACCTCCAAACTAGTTATGGGGACTTCTAGAGGGTCATGAAGGTCTTGCATAGGATGTTATGCATCGTAATTTTGCTGAACAAGGAGGAAGAAAATATGGTTTGAAGTTAGGTACCTGGACTGTTGGGTTTGGAACAGGGCACCCCTATTTTTTCGTCAGGTTGGGGAGTGCGATGGTGCTCCAGCCAACTACGACGGCGTACAGGCGGTTGAGGGTGTTCGTGACGGTGTCAGGGTTGCTCGGGGCTGGGTTTGTAGGGTCACTACCAAAATAAGTCGTATTGGCGACGAATTTAGCGACGCAAGTCATATACGTCGGTAATATTTGTGAATTTAGCGACGTTTTATAAAAACGTCGCTGAACGTCACTATCAGCGACGTTTAGCGACCGTTAGCGCCACACATTATGCTTTGGAAAGCTGATGTCGCGGTCTAGTCACAAAACGTCGCTGTTTTGTTTAACTCAGCGACATTTTGCGACTCCACATTAGGGACGTCGCCAGTTTTTTATTGAATAGCGACGTTTAGTGACGTCCTTTATGGACGTCGCTAAAATGTTTCATATAGGGTTCCACCCGATCGATCATTTATTTTCTTTCACCTAAAATTTTCAATCTTCCGCTTCCCAAATTTCTCTCCCCCTTTTTCTCTCCTCTCCAGGGACCCCCTCCCTCCGGCGACCCCTCCCTCCGGCTACCCCCTTCCCTGCGGCGACCCCCGTTTCTCCGGCGTCCCCCCTCCACCGTTGATTATCCTCGTCGACACCGACCCGACTCCGACGCCAACCCGTATCCACCGCTGCTCCAGCCCCGGCGACCCCGACCCGACCCCGACCAACGCAGGTAAACCCTAACCCTAACTCCCTCCTCCTGACGTGCTGACACAGACACGATACGACATACACGACATGCACACACACAGACATGAAACACACGACACGCACAAACACCACTACAAGAAAATAAAACATACTTGGTGATCACCACTAGGGTAGTTTTCAGGTCGGAGTGTTAGTAACTGTTTAGAGTGTCGGTGCGTATGTGAATAATAATAATAATAATAATAATAATAATAATAATAATAATAATAATAATAACAACAACGTTAAGAATTGGTATACTTCACGATACCTAGCATGATTTTGAGGATCAACATTTGGGAACATATCCTATTAGTCCAAAGATGAGCCCATCAAAAAATAGGATAATTAAAATAAGATCCTCTTGACCAAGTAACAACTCTAGAAAGATGGTCACTAAGAACCCAAGACTAAGACTTGTAAGTTCTGGTTTCAATTGAAGTGTCACCGACGTATGATTCATCGACTTCAATTGAAGTGTCACCGACGTTAAGAATTGGTATACTTCACGATACCTAGCATGATTCATCGCTTTCAATTGAAGTGTCACCGACGTATGATTTTTTGAAAATCAGAACATCATCTATGGCTGACAGTGCTCTAGCCTGTACCTATAAATTGAGGGTCTAGAGGAGAGAAACTCCCTGCTATTCTCTTTTCTGAATCCTTCTTCTTTCTTTTCTTCCATAATTTTGACCTCTCCCATGACTCTGCCTTAATGAGAGTGTTAGTGTGTGTGTGATTATCAGTATGTGTCAGATCTTAGTATTCCTAAGTAAGAGTGGGTATATGTGAGTGAGTATCATTAGAGTGTTAGAGAGTTAGTTCAGTCCTAGTACCTAGAGTATATAGAGTATCTTAGAAATATAGGTATGATTGGTACAGTGTTTTGAGCCATTCTTTAGAAATTAAATTTACTTATGCCAAGCCTTTTGGGCCTATCAGAGTTATAGATTTTTTTCGGAAATCTAGTATAACGCTGATTGCCTCAAAAGGCTTGTATAAGTAAGAGTGTATAGAGTACCTTTTGGGCCTATAAGAGTTACTTCACTCAGTTTGTCAAGACAAGTAAACTTTTTAAATGTTGACGGTATATATACCGTCAACATTTGGTTTTGCCTTGTAGCTACAGGCAGTTGCCTGCATTTTGCCTTATAACTTGGCCTATGGCCTGTGCTTAAGCAGTGTGGACTTCCAGGTTAGGGTGTTAGTTCATGATTAGCATTATTTAGATATTAGTTTCAGTTAAAGGGTTAGTTAAGATTAGGATATTAGTTTATGTTAGAAGGAATATGAGAGTTAGTAGATGTTAAAGTAGGATATTAATTTATTAGTTAGGATAGATAGTTTGAGTTAGGATACTGCTCAAGCACAGGCCAAAGGGTCGATATTGGGTATTAATTTAAAAAGTTTTACTTGTCTTGACAAACTGAGTGAAGTAACTCTTGTAGACCCAAAGGGTCGATATTGGACAGTTGGTGTCGTGTACTCCTACAAGTACAATTATACCTCACCAATAATCTCAGTTTTCTCTAAACTGTCGCTCTCTACTGACCTCTATCTAAATTGCGCACCCATATCTAAACTGCCTTAATATTCATTCACTGACTGCAATGTGCATCTATCTATCTTACAGAATTATCCTCAATTGGATATGGATATGAATTACTACTTACGAAATAAACTGCCTTAATATTCATTCATTTTACTAGATTGTTGATCGAGTTGACCAATAGTTGACTTTGACCTTGATTGGCCTAGGAATCATATAGAATTGCATGTATACTTCTTTTATTTTATATTGACTTCCATGATATGACAGCTCCTCAAAAAAAAGAATCCTCTACTAGACATCGCACTCTCCTTTTCAGAACATCAACTAGTATTACTACCTTGATGTATATATAAAGTATGCATGTATAATAGTAGGTAATGATATGCAAAACTGAAAAGATAAATACAATGCATGAATGAATGGATGAAAAGATAAATGCAATCCATCGGAAAAGCTTTGACACTTGCATATCATTCACTACCTTGATGTATCTATCTTACAGAATTATGGAGCTGAATTACTATCTGCGGAATCGTACTTGGATGTACAACCGTCATCCTGATGACATGTGCGGTGTGCGGGATGAATTCATAGAGGGTGTACACCAGTTCCTGCAGTTTGCCAAGGCGTTCCCTCAGTACATGGACGGTACCAAAATTAAGTGTCCGTGTGTGAGATGTCGTAACTTGAAATATCATCCAGAAGTGGATGTCACGTATCATTTGTACTCGAAGGGTTTCACGCCGAATTACTATCAGTGGAGCGAGCACGGAGAACTTGTGTCTTTAGCATCGGAGTACGAGCCTTATGTTGATGTCCACAACAACGCTCCTTACGACGATGGGTTGGTGAACATGGTTTTTGACGCGGCCGGGCCTAGTTTCGATCCGGATGATCATGATGCACCTGAGGAGGCACCGAACCCCGATGCTGCACAGTTCATGGAGTTGCTGGAGAATGCAAGGACTCCATTATATCCTGGTTGTGAGGATCATTCACCGTTGGAGGTGGTTACAAGATTGTTGAGTATCAAGTCCGATTTTAACATGTCGCAAGATTGCTACAACCGTATTATGGAGTTGCTTATAGAAATATTGCCTGAGGGTGCGAAGTTGCCTAAAGACTTTTACCGGTCTAAGAGGATGGTTAGATCGCTCTGGATGGGATATGAAAAAATCGATGCCTGTCGCAACGGGTGCATGTTGTACTACAAAGACGACAAGGATGAAGACGCCTGCAGATTTTGTGGTGTCGATCGCTACAAGGCCTGTGGTAGAGGAAAGTCTGTCGGTACCAGGAAGCCTACCTCTTCGATGCACTACTTGCCGTTGACGCCGCGTTTGCAGCGGTTGTTTATGGTGAAGGAAACTGCAGAAAACATGAGTTGGCATAAGCGGGAACATACCGAAGGAGTGTTGGATCACCCATCTGATGGAGAAGCATGGAAGCACTTTGATCGAGAGTATCCAGATTTTGCTTCTGATCCGCGTAATGTTAGATTGGGTCTCTGCTCTGACGGTTTTACCCCATTCGGACTTTCAGGATCCCAGTATTCGTGTTGGCCTGTGATCGTCACCCCGTATAATCTACCGCCTTGGATGTGCATGAAGACTCCATATATGTTCCTCACCGTTATTATCCCAGGTCCGAACAATCCGAAAAGGAACATTGATGTTTATTTACAACCATTGATTGATGAGTTGAATCAGCTGTGGGAAGTAGGTTCCAACACGTACGATGTATCTAGAAAACAAAATTTCCAGATGCGGGCAGCACTTATGTGGACCATCAACGACTTTCCGGCCTATGGAATGTTATCTGGATGGAGCACGCATGGTCGTCTTTCATGTCCGTGTTGCATGGACGACACTAAGGCTTTCCGTTTGAAACACGGAGGCAAACCGTGCTTCTTCGATTGTCATCGACGATTCCTGCCGAAGGATCATCCGTACCGGAGGAACAAGAATGCTTTTCGTGCTGGCGTTGTGGAGAAGGGTGATCCACCGACAAGGTGGTGCGGAGCCACGATATGGGAGGAGGTTAGAGATTTACCAAGTGCTATTGAGCAGCCTGCTACGGGCTACAAGTGTGACGGATTTGGTCGCACTCATAACTGGACGAAGAGGAGTATATTCTGGGATCTGCCATACTGGAGCACCAATCTGATTAGACATAACCTTAATGTCATGCATATTGAGAAGAATGTGTTTGACAACATAATTAATACTGTAATGGACGTAAAGGGGAAGACGAAAGACAATCCTAAGGCTAGATTGGACTTGAAAGAAATATGTAGACGTCCTGCATTGCATTTGATAGAGGACGGGAATGGAAAGTTGAAGCAGCCTAAGGCAATTTTCTCACTGGAGAAGGAGGATAAAGTGAGGCTTTGTAGGTGGATTCAAGGTCTGAAATTTCCAGATGGGTATGTTTCAAACTTGAGAAGATGCGTCGACCTCAAGGAGAACAAACTGACAGGTATGAAGAGCCATGATTGTCACGTATTCATGGAGCGGTTAATTTCGATTGCATTTCGGGAATTCTTACCGCAGGCAGTTTGGGATCCATTGACGGAGCTTAGCATATTCTTCAGGGACCTTTGTTCTAAGAAATTGCTCGTTGATCGTCTAGAAAAGCAAGAGAAGGACATTGCGGTAACACTGTGCAAGCTAGAGAGGGTGTTTCCTCCTGGATTCTTCGACTCTATGGAGCATTTGCCGATTCATCTTTCCTACGAGGCACGTGTTGGTGGACCCGTCGAATATCGATGGATGTACCCGTTCGAGCGACATTTGAATCACCTAAAAAGAAAGGTAAAAAATAAGGCTCGGGTCGAGGGTTCTATTTGTGAAGCCTATATTCTCGAGGAGATTACAAATTTCTGCTCCTCCTATTTCAAACCTCATGTTGCTACGAATAGAACGAGGGCTCCGAGAAACGACGACGGATATCAAGAATTTAATGATGGAATACTGAAAGTATTCAATGCGTCCGGAAAGCCTTCGGGAAAAATGAAGAAGAGATATTTGAATGACGAAGAGCTAAGGGCTGCTCAGTTGTATGTATTACTCAATTGCGACGAGGATGAAGTGGAGAAGCTAGAAGGGTAAGTAAGGAATGATGAGTTTACGTCATCTCAATGTAATAGTATAAGCTAATATTATTGTACTAATCGTTCTAATGCTTCGTTGTTTTCCAGCACATATAATGATGAGTTGAGGCTGGTTAGACCCTACCTAACAGACGAAGCATTAGAACAAGAAATGAGACGTCATTTTCCTTCTTGGTTGAGCGAATATGTAAGCAGTTCGGTAATATTTACTGGCCTCTTCTAATGCAACTGCACAATAAATAACTTATTATCTCTTCTTTGATATTCAGGTCGATCGTCTAATTTCACCCGAGATTGAATTAATTAGAACTCTTGCCAAGGGACCAATTACTTTTGTTAAAACATGGCCAAGTTATTGTGTCAATGGCTTTCGGTTCAAGTCGACAAATGCTCCGATCAGAGACAGCTTCCTGGATCTTGATTCCACGAAGAACAGTTGTTTGTGTATCAAGTCTTCGAACTACAAAGACGTCGATCCAGGAAATGATTTTTTTGGCATCTTGCGAGAGATTGTGGAGTTGTCATATAATTATGGCAGAGAACCTGCAAATATCGTGTTGTTCAAGTGTGAATGGTTCGATCCGATTGAAAATCAAGGCTGGAAAATTGACAAGCATGGTCTTGTGGATATAAACTACAAGCGTAGATATCAAGGCTACGAACCGTTTGTCCTAGCAACTCAGGCTCAGCTCGTGTATTTTACAGCTTATCCGAGACGGGGAGCAACGAAGTCTGACTGGTGGGCAGTATGCAAGACTAAAGCTAGAGATACTTTTGATGTTGATGAAAAAGCTTACCAGGAGGACGAGCTACCTCCTGTAACCAATATTGTCGATGTGGACTCCACGGAAGTTACGCATTACACGACACATAATGTAGAAGATGTAGAATTATCCGAAGAGGAAGGCGAAGCCGACGAAGGTGAAGACGAAAGTGAAGATGAGGAGGAAGAGGAAGATGAGGTCGAGGAAGACGAACAAGATGATTATTCTGAAGATGATTGAGAGAGATATTATCTGGACTTAGATGTTTATTATAGAATGTATCATCATATGTTACCTTGGTTATTATCTTTGTTGTACTGTCATATTTCTAGTCTCTATTATTTGTTGTACTGTCATATTTCTAGTCTCTATTATTTGTTGTACTGTCATATTTCTAGTCTCTATTATATCTTGTACTATCATATGCTGTTATCAGGTATGGCAGGTCGTCGCGGACATTTGCGAGGGCCACGAGGAGGTCGGGATCATCCGGTACTTCCTACAGGTACTGCTAGGGGACGGAGTTTGCCTTCGGTACCTCCTATTGGTACCGGCTCTGGATCCTCGTCGCCGATTACTCCTCCATATCAGACAGTAGCTGGGCCGGTTGGGACGACGTCACGTGGCATATCTCCTGGGACGAGTAGTTCCAGACCTGTTGAGAGGGCTCCCCCGTCTAGCGTTCCTGATGTTGATACGACGATGGAGACGGATGAGCAGATGGCCGAGGAGGATGCGCCGACGGCCGACCAGCATCATGAAGATGATGCGTGCGCACCTCCGGAGGAGGGGAGGACGGAGATCTGGGCCGACGGTACAAAGTAGGTATTTTGGTTTATTATTTTTTCTTTCTTTCTGTTTTTATCATAAATTAACTTTTTCATGAATATAATATGTATGTATAGATATCGTCCTTCAGGGGTACAGAGACGCCTAGGCGATATGCTGAGGCATAATTATGGTGGTCCCTGGATTAACTACTCTGATGCTCCAGACGAAAGGAAGAACTTCTGGTTTACGCGCTTCAAGGTTAAAATAGATTTGTTTTTAACATGAATCATTTAATTTATGCATATTATATATAACTGATAAATATTTGGTTTCGTACTGTTCTAGGATATGTTTTACTATCCGCCGCACCGGGCCGAGCAGATCGAGGGGATGTTTCCTTCCGTCGCTGCCAAGCTGATCCGCGACTCTATCAACGATCAGAAGGATCGTGATCGTGCCGGAAAGCCGATCCAAGGTTGGATCACCCCCGATCAGTGGAATGCGATGAAGGCTCGATTCAACGAGCCAAGGTACAAGGAGAAGTCGGAGAAGGCTAAGGCGGCTAGGCAACATGCCTCGAAGTGGTGCGGTGGGTCGATTCCGATGACGGAACATTTCCGTCGTCTGGTATGTCTTTCTCTTTTAGAAATATTATTTTAATGCAAATCCGATAAATTATTACTAAGATAATATATTTAATTACAGGTAAGGAAGGTCGGTAACGCCGACATGGTGACCGTCTTTCTGGCCACCCATCGGAAGGGTGGAGTCCTTATTGACGAGAGGGCCGAGCAGACCTATGTAAGTATTACAATACGTTATCTTAATTTAATACTTCGTGTCCATTTTAATATAACTTAGTAAATATGATGCAAATAAATATTCATGAAGTTAGTAAAAATAAGTACATTAATTAGAAATTAGAAATCATAGAGTACTATCCATACTTTCTAGGCCGAGTATAAGAGGCTGCGGGAACGGGCGGCTGCTAGTGCACCTGATGCAGGAGAGGCCGGTACTTCCTCGCAGCCCACTCAAGCTCCGTCGGAGGACGAGCTGTGGATGACCGCCGCTGGTGGCCTCCGTAGGGGTACGTACTACGGTACGGGATCCTATGGCGCCCTAGTTGCGACCCAGTCCTCTAGGACATCTCCTGCTAGTGTGCATGGTCCACAGCCGTCCCAGGAGTCTGCCCGAGTCCACCAGATGATGGAGTCTCTCCGTGACGACCTGCTACGACAGATCGAGCAGCAGTCTCAGCATCCTACGGACGATCCTGCGCTGCTAGCACGATTGGATGCGCTCGACCGCGGCATTATGGACCTCAGGGAGACGACTGAGAGGACAGAGCGCGCCGTTGGAGGGTTAGAGCGCACGGTGACGGAGTTGCAGACAGGACAGGTGACCATGGCCGAGAGGGTGAGATTGGCGCAGGATTCGATGGTCCAGAGCAGTGGTAGAATGTTATCTATCATGGATTCATACAACCAGCGACTTACAGCGTTGGAGCATGCTGGTACTCTGGGTGCGCCTTCATCGTCGTCGACTCCGCCGCCTCTACCGCCTTCTTCTTCGACACCGACTCCACCGACTGGCGCTCCATCTGTATCGATTTCACTTGCGGAGTATGAGGAGTTTTTACGCCTTCGTCAGGGCGGTGCCCCTCCTGCACCAGATCAGTAGTAGTCCTAGTTAGGACTATTTGTTTGTGTTTGTTTGATCATTTGTGACTGTTTGTTTGTGTTTGTATCATCGTATGTTTGTGACTTGGATATTTGTTGGTTGTTTAGACTTGGATGTTTGGATCCTAGCTATTTGTTGGATCCTATTCTATTTGTTGGTTGTGTGTAGACTTTGGTTATTTGGTTGTATCATCATACGTTTGTGACTTAGATATTTGTCGGTTCTCTGTGGGTATGTTCTTGCATATTTTGGGATGTTGAAGCATGCTAGATATGATACATTACAGTTTATGATTAGAGCAGAATGGAGTTCTTCCATTTATGGATTCACTGCAGCTTTTTGAATAGCTGCTAATGTATATGATACTCTGCCTGAAGGACATTCTGTGTTTATGGTTATTTTTTTAAACTGCAGGGAGAAAAGGACATTCTGTGTTTTATTTTTTTTATTTTTTTTGCAAATTTATCGACGTTTACCGACGATTACCGGCGTCTACCGACGCAACTTTGTGACGTTTACCGACGGTAAAGCTGCAAAAAATATCCAGGCTACCGACGTTTACCGACGATTATTGACGTCTTGCGACGTACTTTGCGACGTTTACCGACAGAAAAGCTGCAAAGAAAATGATCAAGAGTACCGACGTTTACCGACGTCATGATACGTCGGAGATACTTATACGTCGAAAACCGTCGGTAAAACGTCGGTAATAATCCCAGGACGGAGACCGACGTGTAGCGACTTTAGCCACGTCGCTACTGTACCGACGAAACGACAGAAGACGTCGGTAAAATACCGACGTATCAATACGTCGCTGATTGTCGGTACTTGCGACGTTCGGCGACGTTTAAAAGATCAGCGACTAAGAAAAAAGCGACAAGGCCTAAACGTCGGTAAATACGTCGGTAATTATATTTAGCGACGTATTTTGTTGTTTTAGCGACGTTTTTAGGCGTCGCTAAAACGATATATTTTGGTAGTGGGTTTGTATGGAGTTTTCAAAGAGAATTTATTGGAGTAATGCTCGCGGCTGCCCGTATTTAATCCATCTATTACTACCACATTTCTAGTTTGAGGGTATTTTTGTTATTTTTAAGGTTATTTGAATTTACTACAATTTATTTGAATTTATGGGAATTTTTAGGATTTATTCTAGAATTATTTGAATGATGGTTGACTAGGTTGACTTTGACTAGCATTGACTTGGTAGACTAACCTAGAAGCTAACCCTAGTTGTGTTTGGACTTGGTTAGGTCATGTAACCCTAGTTAGACTAGAGTTAACCCATGGTTAGTCATTAAACTCAAGTTAGAATAGAAAGGCTTTTAGTCATAAGCCATGACTTATGGTTTGAAACCATTAATTAGCAACTTAGCCATAGAGGCCCAAGCCCAACCCATTAGCTAACCCTAACCCTAACCTAGCATGGTCGGCCAGCCCACATTGGTATTCCCCCCTATAAATACTCTCCTTCATTTAGGGCTAGCCTCTTTAGGAAAGATCAAGTTTAAGGAAGAGGTATTTTTCCCAACTTTATTAATTCATAGAAATTCCATTTTAATTCTTTTTTCCCTCAAATCAATTGCATTAGGTTCTAAATCACCTCTACTTGCTGTTTGTGGTGTTCAATCTCAGTTTGTGGACAATTTGGGGCTATTTGCTAGCAAGGAGAACCCCTCCCTATTGAAGCTTTTCTTGTATTTGGACACCAATAGGTAAAACTATTTAAACTCCATTAAAATTCCAGTTTCTTTACATATTTAGAAAGCCATAGGTCTACCCTAACTATAGGTATACCTAAACCTAGGTTTCGTGTCCATTTCGTGTCCTAAATGGACACGTATCAGTCCCTACTTGTAGGTGTTTGATGAAATGCCCCAAAGGGCATTTCGATTTAGTTTTCGAATTATTTTTGAATAGGAATTATTGATTTGGTATGGTTTATGGATTTCTTTGGGACTGAGCTGCATTTAGTGTCGTGTCGTGTCGGGTTTTGGACACGAACACGCGGTTAAGACATTGTTCACGCTGTCCTGCTACTCGGGGGCTGTATCGGACACAACACGCAACCACTGGACACGAAACTCGACACACACGTTGGGGCAGTGTCTAACACAACACTCCCCAAGTGGCATGACCCCTCGTGTCGTATCGAAGGAGCACGAGCTCGTGCATCAATTTTGTACTGCACTGGCTCACGCGTTCAGTCGCCACTGATACGGGTTGATAACTCGAACACGGGGACACGTTGACCCAAATCAGGGTGACACGTAGGTAGCCTGACACCTGGCGAACACGTGGGTGTGTGCACGAGACACGAAGTATCCTATGTCGGGTGCACGACACGCGTGCACACACGCACGAGGCTGCACTGCTGTGTAGTGTCCAGTTTGTACTGTTTTAGGTTTAATTGCATTTGGACACGTCTGTGTCCTCGTGGTGTGACACTTTAACACTAAATGACACGTGCATACCCTATATTATCATTACCAACCAATGATTAGCATGATTAACATGTTTTCGATTGGTATTTTTGCATTTACCCAATTTCTGATACAAGTTATGTATCCTGTATTTTCCAGTTTTAATAATTGAATTTTAGCAGTTAATTTAACCTGTTTAATTGATGTTAATTACTTGTTTAAGAGTCTAATATGATGTACTTACATGTTTTCTACTTGTGTGTCAATTTTTGGTTGATTTGGTGTATGTTTGGACTGATTTTTGGTGGATTAATTATAGGACTGAAAACTGTGTGTTAGTGATGATAAATTGGTTCCTTTCCTTTCCCTTCTCTGTCCAGAACTGAACTGTAGTATACTCACACACTATCTCACACATACACCTGTTTATGTTTCCTGTCAAGACTTGTTAAACCTGAACACTAATACACATTGTCTCCTCTCATACACACACACTATTTTCTGTTTCCCCTTCACTGTACAGTCACACACACACACTCTAGCACACATATTTCCTGTCACTTACACATATGTAAAGCATATATACATATTCCCTTCACTGATGGCTAATGTTTTCCCTCACACACTCACATGCCTGTGTAGGCATAACATTGTCACTCACTCACACACATGTTCTTTTGACACTCTATTTCCTATCACTGCTACACTCTAACACACACACACACACATTGCCTTCCCTCTCTCTATATACACATGAATGTATATATATATTATATATGTATATCTATATATGTAATATATATATGTATCTAGTATAGATACTTGTGAATAGTATGTATAATGTATACATGTATAATATATGTATGGGTATGTATAGGCCTATTGGGTATGTGAATGTATGCTAATATATATGTGGATATATATGCTAAGTAATGTGTGCCTATAAGTATGTGTAATGACTTGGAAAGTTTGTATAGGTTGTATGGACTTGATAGACTAGTATAGGCTAGATTAGCCTTGGTTAGACTAATGTAGACTAGTTAGACCAATTTAGACTTGTTAGACCTAGTTTGACCATAGTTGACCTAGTTTGACTTCTAGGGTTGTCCAGAGTTGACCAAGAGTTGACTTTGGCCAAGATTGACCTAGATTCATTTAGAATGCATTAAATTGCATCTTGTTATCATTTTAGACTTGTTGTGACTTGTGCTATTCTGATTAGGAGCCAGACACCTCTCCTCGGACAGTACATTTCATCCGGACACTCAGATACCAGGCGAGTACATTCTCTGATCATTTCATAACTTGTTAGAATTATATTCCTGCTTTAGATTACTTTACTTGATGCTGTCATGACATTATCACGGATTAGTACTATCTGGATCTCTTCATGCGATGTTATCCCCCTCGGGAGCATCGGGTACATTGTGTCATATGCGTTTCACTTTCATCATGTACTCCTGTGCTTTCACCATACATGTATACTCTTATGAATCATGTACTCTCATGTTCATGGAGCCCTCATGTATACTATCATATGTACCCTTTCATGGGCCTTCATGTGATATCATATATAATAATATAACCTGCTTAGATCCTTGTGTATTGATTGGGGAAACGGGGGAGTGCTAATAGTCATGTGAAAAAATTTCATAGTAGTGTAGATCATGTAAAACTCTTTAGTGTAGATCATGTACTAATCTGTCCTGTTCGCATGTGCTATCCTATACTCTACATCACTAGCCACTATTAGTTCTCTATATACAGTAGTTATTTACATACAGTTCTCTTCTTTTACATCATGTACTTCCTTTCAGTTTCATGTATCTTACTCTATTGCATGTTTATATTTTCTAACCTGCTATGATCTGTTGAGATGTATTGTGCTCGCTCCTGTCCTGACTGGACCTGTTGAAAATATTACAGAGGACGAGGAGGAGGCCTGTGTGGATACCTTCTACGGGGCAGCCCTAGACGACACTTGTGAGTTGGACCCCCAGGAGGACCCAGCTCTAGCTGATGACTTTACCCCTACTGCCTAGACTAGCTTAGTTAGGCTTTGTCTTACTTATGTTGTCTTGAGACTAGTTTTAGTTAGACTTTATTTCTGTCTTTGAGATCTGGGTTGTATATATTCTTTCATACTCTGTAGTTGAGACCTTGTATTTCTGGATGTTTTTTGAGATGTTATCTTAGACTCTTTTGATCATCTGTATTTCTTTGAGTTCTATATCATATCGTGCTTCTTCTTCCTTAGTTGTGATTGAGTTTACATTCTGCTATGTCACCCCCATTCGGGGAGTATAAACTGTTAGAATTATATTGTTAGAAGTTGTAACCTAGGACAGCGTTCTACCGCCGACACTGCGGCGTAGGCTGGACGTACCAACGTCTCGTGCCCTTACTCTAGGGTACGGGTCGTGACACCTACCGAAACCATGTTGTAGCGCAAACTCGGTATATGTCGCACACCCATGAGGATGAGCTTTTCACCAAACTTCGTCGTCAAGTGCACATCGCCGATGCCTACAACTGCAGCCATCCCCTTGTCGTCCATCTTTACTCGTCCAACCTATACGATATAACGTAAAAATCCTCCTATATGGAGTGGCGTGGTACGATGCCCCCCGTGTCCATGACCTAGTCGCCATTATGACACATGCCACAAGGTTCTTCTGCGTCGGTCGCTGCGATGATGATATCTCCAAACGACGTGAGATTCTCCTGATCGTTCTTGCCTTTGGCCTTCTCAGCTTTGAGCTTCATGTAGTTCGACCCCTTTAGCCACAGTAATAGCAGCCCTCATTGCGGTCCACTTGGGGGACCCTCCGTGTACTTCGACACTACAAAAATTTATTAGATTAGCGACGTTCGAAAACGTCGCTAACCTCGGTAAAAACGTCGCTAAGAGAAGTTAGCGACGTTTTGGGCGACGTTTTGGAAACGACGGAAAAAAATATGTCGCTAAACGAGGAAAACGTCATAAAACGTCGCTAGGGCGACGTAAGTTAGCGACGTTATTAACGTCGCTATTTAGCGACGTTATTTGCGACGTTTTAACGTTGACGCTAATTAGCGACGCAAAAGGCGACATTATCGTGTGGTCGCCGTTTAGCGACACTGTGCGACGTTTTTGGCGACGACGTGCTGACATCAGATTTGGTGTCACGTGTTGCCACGTCAGCATTTAGCGACGCTTTTAGCGACATTTATTAACGTTGCTATTATTTAGCGATGAATAGTAACGTCACTAAAAACGTCGCTAAATTGAAAAAAATATAAAAAAAAGAATCCAGAATGCAAATGTACAATCCAAAATACATAATCTAATCCCTGGGTTCGCCGGCCCCTTCGGTGGAACACTCAACACCGGCCCGCACAATACACTCAACACGTCGTCAGTCCGTCGGTAGCTGGAATTTTTTTAAAAAAAATAGCATAAAACTGGGCATTCCCAATATACACAATTCTAATATACAAAACACACAAATAATCCCAAGCAATTCCAACATACACAATCAATGACGGTGGCTCCTCCTTAACTTCAACCTTGGGAGCAATCTCTTCCTTGATGGTCATCGGTTCTTCCTTGATCTCGACCTTTGTTAACACCTCCTCCTTAACAGTCACCGGCTCTTGTTTGACGACGGGGACTTCCTCCGTGTCGAAATTGTAATCGGAGTAATGAAACGACATTGGAGATACAAATATCGCTCGAGTAAGCCAAAGGCATGCAGCCACTTCCCACCCTGCATTCCCCCTCTCCCTCTCTCATGCTATCAATGTCACTTTTCCAGTGCTGCTCCCTCTAATGATGATGAACGCAAAAATCAAAGACCCCCTCTCCTTTCTCACTCTTCACAGTTCTCACAACAAGAAGGATCAGTGCTTTCTAGTTCTCTTCCATCCATCCATTCCTCCGTTCTGATCAAGCCTCTTCCTTCTCCTCTCCTCCACCATGGCTCTGGACCCATCTGCTCCTCCCTACTTCCCTTTTTCTTATTTGACTCTCTCAGCCACATATGATATCCAGTTCAAGTGCAGAGTCGGGGGAGAAGAAGTGGGCAGGAAGAGGAGGGGGAAGCAGTGTAACACCCAGTTTTCTGAAATTGGGGTATTTTTGAAAATTTATTATTTTTATTATTTATTAGTGGTATTTTAGTCATAATATGATTTTTGGATGATTTTAGTTAAGTTAAACCATTTTCTAAGTCATGACTTATGACTTTGTGATTTACTAGTATAATCCTAGTGTAAACCCTAGAGATTTCATAACCTAGAGACTAACCATTATCATGTGAGCCTAGCCATAGGCTTAGAACACCAAATTAGTAATTTTTAGCCTAAAGGGTATTTTGGTAATTTTTTAGGATTTATTTAGAATTATTTGTATTTACGTAATTTATTATTATTTAATTAGTCGATTAGTGTCATGTTAGCTTCTAACCTAGTTTAGCCTAATCTAGAGGTTAGCAACTAACCTAGAAGACTAAGTAGAGGATGTTAGCTTTATGTATAAATATCTAGTTAGATAAATATCTAGATATTTCACTTTTTAGATATTTTAGAACCTAAATATCTAACCCCTTAGTCAAAGACTTAGGGGCTAAGTTTGCAAGGTGGTAGGACACCCTCCCCTACCCCCATGGCAGCCAAACACTACCCCCCTTCCTATATAATCCCCTCAAATTCATTCATGATCAATTTGCATGAATTAAAACCTAGAAAAATCCTATTTTCTTCAAACACCCACAACTTCCTCAAATTTGAACCAAATCACTCCTAGTCTTTTGCATTGGGTTCCTACAACCTAGAGGGTGCTAAGGGAGGCTAGCAAGCTGGACACAAGGACTTGGACACCAACAAGTGGATAGGACACACCCCCCTCTTATTGAGTTTCCTTTGGAAATTGCATCAATAGGTAAATGCCCTCAAACCTAGTTAATATTCTGATTTGTCTTCATAAATGCATGCATCTAGGTACCATGGAACTGTAGGCTAAGTTTGGTGAGATTTAGGATTGGTTGGTGTCCGTATCGGACACGTATCTATGTTTGAAAACCTGTGTTTGGTGAAATGCCACTTAGGATTAAACCTTGTTATTTTGTAAAACAAATTATATTTTTGGGTAGCCCTAGACATCCTGAATCCAAAACCCTAGGACTGAGCACAAAATCGTATTGTGTCTGTGTCCAAATTGGACACGAATACACTGTTAAATATCACACTGCACACTGTTAAAACCCACTGTTTAACACTTTCTGTCGTGTCCACACGAGTCGTGGACACGATACAAAAACCTAGACACGAACCTAACTACCCCACCTGTCCTCTGACACGAGCACGAGGCTCTACGTGCCACGTGTGGAGCACACGACCCTTCGACACGCGCGTACGAGACTGAGCAGCCTCCCCTGCTACTCGACACCTAGTGCGGACACTGTAGGACACGAGGACACGGGAAAATTGACACAGAGGAGGGAGCAACCTCTGTCATGCCCCCCCTCGAGTTTGAGACACTCTCGTGTCCTATCGAGGACACGAGGACACGTGCACTGGTCGTGCACTGCACTACACGCGCACATTTTTTCTTCACTGACACGGCCTTCGTATCGCATGGACACGAGTCGTAGACACCTCGTGGTGACACGATTGTGTAGCCCAACATGTGGGCTACACGTGGACATGACCACGAGGCCCCACGTAGCCCGTGTCGTGTCCACGAGACACGTGCATCTCTGCACGATGCGGTGCTAAACCGCGTATATCAGTCGAGTTTCCTCGACTGATATAGGTCTCGTGTCGACTCTGTGAGACACGTAGACACCGTGCAGACACACTGACACCTAGCCTGACCCTAGGCGAACCTAAGGACACGACCACGAGACACGAGGACGTGTGTGTCGTGTCCTAGAGCTAGTTGCACACGTGCACGACACTGTATTTGTGAGTGTGTGCACTGTGTTTACCCGATTTGGGTTTTGAGTGTTTGGACACGTTGTGTCGTGTCGTGGTGTAGTATCAGGACCCCTAGACACTAGAGGACACATGGGGCATCACTTACCAACCCTTAGCTCGGTTTGGGTCATGAAATTGGGTTTGCCCATTTTACCTATGAACAGTGCATTTTTTTCCAGATTTGGATATTATTCCCAGTTTTCAAATTTGAATTTCAAACCTAATTTTGATAAGATTTATGTATGTATATGTGTATTTCAGTGTAGGAATATGTAGTGTATATGTATGTGTGAGTGTAGGTGAGATTTGAGGGTATATGGTTGTGTATAATTGTAGTGGTGTATATATATACATATATATGTATATATGTACTGTGTGTGTGTGTGTATTATGTGTTGGGGCTATTTCCTGTTCTCAGGAAATCAGAGAACAGCCCCCTCCCCTTCCTGTGTGAACTGCCCCTCTCTCTCACTGTTCTCTGTTCACTCTCTCTCTTACTCTAATTCTCTCTCTCACTTCCCTCTCTATATATATATGTTTGAATATATATATATATATATATATATATATATATATATATATAATATATATATATATATATATATATATATATATATATATATATATATATATGATATATATAATTGTATTAGGATTATATATATTGTGTCTATATATAGATACCTAGGGTATATGGGTATTACATAGACTATAGGCCTATGTGGTTGTTGTATAGTTTTATATATATATATATATATATATATATATATATATATATATATATATATATATATATATATATATATATGTGGGTATTGGTATATATAGATAGGCTATATGTATAGTTAGGCTATATATATATATTTAGCCTATATATTGATAATATATATAGATATGTTAAGTTGCATGAATATATATGTATCATATATAGTTGGGTATATATATGGTATTATATATAGATGTATATGCCAGTGCCCTAGATATGTTAGCCTATGGCTAGTAAGTCTTGATTAGATCAATAAGCCTAGTAGACCTAGGTTGACTAGAGTGTTTGACCATATGTTGACCATTGGTCAAGATTAACCTAATTACCTTGTTGATTAGTCTATGATTGACCAAAACCCTAGTTAGACTAAGGCTTGACCCTATATGGACCCAAGTAACTAGAGTTGACTAGTTTGAGCATATTAACTAGTATTTAACTACTAGACCTAGGTTGACCAAAATGTTGACCATAGTTGACCAAAGTCAACTATAGGTCAGACCTTGACCTAATTAACCTAGAAAGGACTTAGAAGGACTTAATGACTAAGGTTTGACTAAACCCTAGATTATTAACTAATTGGTTAGGTTTGACCTATATGTGAGTGCCCTAAGTATATAAGGGTATTTGTGTGACTTGGGTTATATGAATAGTTACCTGTCAATTAAGATATGTATGGGGTTAAGTGAGATACTTAGAGTTGAGTCATGACTTGAGATGGAATATGGGATTAGCTTGAATGTAGGATTAAGGTTGGTATTATATATATGTATTTATATGTGGTATACTTGTATAGGTATTGGTTATACCTTAACCTTGTGGTGTAGTACCTTAGATAGTCTAGATTGACCTAGCTTGACCATGTTGACTAGTATTTGACTAGTCTGACCATTGATTGACTAAACCCTAGATAACTTGGCTAGTTTGACTAGAATATTGACCAAGAGTTGACTTTTGACCAGATTGACCTAGAATCATGTAGTATGCATTGTATACTTTATTTTTACCATTGTGGATACATTATGACTTGAATTGCTCTGATTAGGAGCCAGACACCTTTCCTCAGGCAGTATATCCTCTTCAGACATTCAGTTATCAGGCGAGTACATTCTCTGACCGTTTCATACTTGTTCAGGCTTTACTTCTCGCTCTAGATTACTTTACTTGATGTTGTCACGTTGGTAACACGGATTGGTACTATATGGATCTTTACATGAGATGTTATCCCCCTCGGAAGCATCGGGTACTTCATGTTACGTGTGTTTCACTTTCATCATGTACTCCTGTACTTCCATCATGCATGTGCACTCATGTGATCATGTACTCTCATGTTCACAGAGCCCTCATGTATACTATCATGTGCACCCTTTCATGGGCCCCATGTGATATCATGTATAATAACATAACTTGTCTCGATCCTTGTGTATTGATTGGGGTAACGGGGGAGTAGAAGTGGACATGTGAATAATTCCAAAGTAGTGTAATCATGTGCAAACTCAGTAGTGTAATCATATATAAATTCTAGCCATTCACATGCCTATCTTGTACTCTACATCTCTAGTCACTTACAGTTCTCTATATACAGTAGATATTTCATTACAGCTGTCTCTTTTACAGCGTACATTTCCTTTCAGCATTTCCTGTATCTTACTCTATTGCCTGTATCGTATTTCCTAACCTGTTATGAACTGTGTGAGATATTTTATGCTCGTTCCTGTCCTGACTGGACCTGTTGAAAATATTACAGAGGATGAGGATGAGGCCCTGGTGTCTACTTATTATGGAACAGGACTAGATGATACTTATGTTGTGGACCCTCAGCAGGATCCACCTGCAGCTGAGGATGTTGCCCTAGTAGTCTAGGCTAGTTTAGCTAGACAGTCTTTTATGTATTATCTTTTTGTCTCACATTCTGAGTTGTATTTTGAGATGTTGAGATGTACAGACTCTTAGACTTATTCTGTATATTGGGTCGACATTCTGGATATTATGTTGTACTAGACACTTAGACTTATTCATCTATGATACTGTTCTCTTGAGTTACTATCTATCTATCTGTCTTTCGTTCTTCTACCCTAGATGTGATTGAGATGTATATTGTTATGTAACCTCCATTCGGAGAGTATAAACTGTACAGGTACTTTGGTATTGTTAGATGATTGACCTAGGACAGCGTTCTACCGCCGACACTGCGACGTAGGCTGGACGTACCCACTTCTCGTGCCCTTAATCTAGGGTGCGGGTCGTGACACATTTTTAGTGGTGGCCCATGCAGGTCGAGTTTATGTAGTGATATTCGAACTAGAGTATCACTACAGCCTGTGATAGGATTGGAGGAATAGGCTTAGTGGGAGAGGATACTCAATCACTGTTAGGATACTTTGTGAGATTTCTGGGATGACCCTTGAGAATCTCATTTGAAATTCAATTTAACTCCTTTTCCCTTAATTGAATTTGATTTTGGAGGATTCACTGTAGAACTTTGAATCCTGGTGTTAGTTGATGATTTTGAAATTTTTGTAGTTGTTGATTTTAATTTCGTTGTGTTAGATTAATATCTTTTATTTTAGGGTACTCAATCACATTTATGAGAAAACTCTCATCTGTTTCTTGTCATCTAATCCTATTGCTAATTGCTTTCCATTGAAATGAACTGTCCCCTCTATTTATTGCATCTTGCTCAACTCTTTCTACCAATCTATGTGATTGTATTCCAAACCTGACTTACTCGACATTTCCTCAAATAAAGACTTTATTGAGACCTTCTAACCTTGACCTTTGATTGATCGAACCCTAACTATAGTCATCTAGTAGCCTATCTATTCCTAAGACTGTGTTCCTAAATTATTTACTGGATTCCTAATTAATTTTATTCCATGGGTTAATTTGATTTTCTTTAACTTTTGCATCAATTATCACGTCTTGAACTCCCACTTCCTATTCTAGATCATTGGACGTCCTTTACCGTGACTTAGATATTCAGAGTATAATACTAGCTGTTACCTCCCAATAAACTTTACATGTAAGACCAAGACTAGCCTACCTTCATATAGGTATTCCATGTCCTACTGAAACCTGTCTCCTTGTACTCTATTTTCTTGATATGATTTTCTGGTCAAATGGCTAAACTATAACCTCTACCATGATACTAAATTAATTCTTATTTCAAATTAGAGATCCACCTTGGCTCAATTCTTTCGACCTGGCATGTGATGGTGTTCTGCTTGAATCCTTAAATACTTAACCTTGTACCTTACCTTGAATGCTTGACCCGATTGGTTAAGGATCTTGGACTATGTATTTTCTTCATCATTTCCACCCTTACTTATATCTTATGCTATAAATTTATCCTTAAGTTTTACAAGCTTATCCTTTTCGAGCTTGATCATGATATATTTATTGGGTGTACACCCACTAACATATTATCTAATCAGAACCGGCGTATGATGGTCTGATCAACCTATTGCATTTTGGTTTGCTTTTTCATATATTAATCTACGTGGATGAAGACATAGTTAAACTTGCCTTAGAATCTTATCCGCAACAGCCTTGACAATTCTCCTGGGAATTATTTTATCGCCTATGAACCTCGTATTCGTATCCAGTTGAGTTAAATTCAATCATGACCTGGATATTCATTATTGGATGCCCGTGCCCATACTTGATTTCATTGATCTCCCATCTTGCCCAAATCTCGATTATCCTGAAATTGATCAACTTAGATCGTGTCAAGATTAAAATCTATTTGTGATTGTTTGTACCTAAATTTTTAATTTTCTTTTTTATGGAAGGGTAACTTTAATGATTTCTTACTTATTAATGACCTATTTTCATATAGGATGGTAGACGACCCTATAGCCTTGATGATTGTTATTTTCTTACCTTCCCAATTAGGACACCTTAGATTGCTTGTACGTTTTGATACCATAGGACAGTATTGATCTAGAATAACTAGTGCACCTAGATGAGACCACAGACTGTTCCATTTAACCTGTCCCCCTAGTACCACTATTGCATCACAATTTCTGGCTTAATTCAAGCCATAGACCTTTCCCACTCTAAATTATGATCATCATAGGTACATTACCATGACTTTTAAATTTGGAGCACAAGACTAGTTGTTTTCTCAAAACAAATTTCACATACAGAACCTAGACATGACACTCTATACCCATGACCTTAGTGTCCCACTCAGGCATACCATCGTGTGCTTCATTTACTTGGTACGATTTTCCTGACCCGAGGCACCATCATGATTTACCCCATGGAGTTACGTTTGGCTTCGATTTGAATTAAGGACACCTTATGACCTAAAACTGCCAGCCAATTTTTGGACATAATCCAGTATAGGTCTACTACCCATATTTTACTTGTTGACCCTGTATGTTGCTAGGTAGTAGCCTCGACCCTGATTGTTGGAGGTTTGACCTAGGAGGAGTATGACCACCTAAATTTCGAGGACGAAATTATTTTAAGGTGGGTAGACTTGTAACATCCAGTTTTCTGAAATTGGGATATTTTTAAAAATTTATTATTTTTATTATTTATTAGTGGTATTTTAGTCATAATATGATTTTTGGATGATTTTAGTTAAGTTAAACCATTTTCTAAGTCATGACTTATGACTTTGTGATTTACTAGTATAACCCTAGTGTAAACCCTAGAGATTTCATAACCTAGAGACTAACCATTATCATGTGAGCCTAGCCATAGGCTTAGAACACCAAATTAGTGATTTTTAGCCTAAAAGGTATTTTGGTAATTTTCTAGGATTTATTTAGAATTATTTGTATTTATGTAATTTATTATTATTTAATTAGTTGATTAGTGTCATGTTAGCTTCTAACCTAGTTTAGCCTAATCTAGAGGTTAGCAACTAACCTAGAAGACTAAGTAGAGGATGTTAGCTTTATGTATAAATATATAGTTAGATAAATATCTAGATATTTCACTTTTTAGATATTTTAGAACCTAAATATCTAACCCCTTAGTCAAAGACTTAGGGGCTAAGTTTGCAAGGTGGTAGGACACCCTCCCCTACCCCCATGGCAGCCAAACACTACCCCCTTTCCTATATAATCCCCTCAAATTCATTCATGATCAATTTGCATGAATTAAAACCTAGAAAAATCCTATTTTCTTCAAACACCCACAACTTCCTCAAATTTGAACCAAATCACTCCTAGTCTTTTGCATTGGGTTCCTACAACCTAGAGGGTGCTAAGGGAGGCTAGCAAGCTGGACACACAAGGACTTGGACACCAACAAGTGGATAGGACACACCCCCCCTCTTATTGAGTTTCCTTTAGAAATTGTATCAATAGGTAAATGCCCTCAAACCTAGTTAATATTCTGATTTGTCTTCATAAATGCATGCATCTAGGTACCATGGAACTGTAGGCTAAGTTTGGTGAGATTTAGGATTGGTTGGTGTCCGTATCGGACACGTATCTATGTTTGAAAACCTGTGTTTGGTAAAATGCCACTTAGGATTAAACCTTATTATTTTGTAAAACAAATTATATTTTTGGGTAGCCCTAGACATCCTGAATCCAAAACCCTAGGACTGAGCACAAAATCGTATTGTGTCCGTGTCCAAATTGGACACGAATACACTGTTAAACATCACACTGCACACAGTTAAAACCCACTGTTTGACACTTCCTATCGGGTCCACACGAGTTGTGGACACGATACAAAAACCTAGACACGAACCTAACCACCCTACCTGTCCACTGACACGAGCACGAGGCTCTACGTGCCACGTGTGGAGCACACGACCCTTTGACACGCGCGCACGAGACTGAGCAGCCTCCCCTGCTACTCGACACCTAGTACGGACACTGTAGGACACGAGGACACAGGAAAATTGATACAGAGGAGGGAGCAACCTCTGTCATACCCCCCTCGAGTTTGAGACACTCTCGTGTCCTATCGAGGACACGAGGACACATGCACTGGTCGTGCACTGCACTGCACGCGCACATTTTTTCCTCACTGATACGGCCTTCGTGTCGTACGGACACGAGTCGTAGACACCTCGTGGTGACACGATTGTGTAGCCCAACACGTGGGCTACACGTGGACATGACCACGAGGCCCCACGTGGCCCATGTCGTGTCCACGAGACACGTGCATCTCTGCACGACGCGGTGCTAAACCGCGTATATCAGTCGAGTTTCCTCGACTGATACGGGTCTCATGTCGACTCTGTGAGACACGTGGACACCGTGCAGACACACTGACACCTAGCCTGACCCTAGGCGAACCTAGGGACACGACCACGAGACACGAGGACGTGTGTGTCATGTCCTAGAGCTAGTTGCACACGTGCACGACACTGTATTTGTGAGTGTGTGCACTGTGTTTACCCGATTTGGGTTTTGAGTGTTTGGACACGTTGTGTCGTGTCGTGGTGTAGTATCAGGACCCCTAGACACTAGAGGACACATGGGGCATCACTTACCAACCCTTAGCTCGGTTTGGGTCATAAAATTGGGTTTGCCCATTTTACCTATGAACAGTATATTTTTTCCAGATTTGGATATTATTCCCAGTTTTCAAATTTGAATTTCAAACCTAATTTGATAAGATTTATGTATGTATATGTGTATTTCAGTGTAGGAATATGTAGTGTATATGTATGTGTGAGTGTAGGTGAGATTTGAGGGTATATGGTTGTGTATAATTGTAGTGGTGTATATATATACATATATATATATATATGTACTGTGTGTGTGTGTATTATGTGTTGGGGCTATTTCCTGTTCTCAGGAAATCTGAGAACAGTCCCCTCCCCTTCCTGTGTTAACTGTCCCTCTCTCTCACTGTTCTCTGTTCACTCTCTCTCTCACTCTAATTCTCTCTCTCACTTCCCTCTCTATATATATGTTTGAATATATATATATATATATATATATATATATATATATATATATATATATATATATATATATATATATAAAACTATACAACAACCACATAGGCCTATAGCCTATGTAATACCCATAATACCCATATATATATATATATATATATATATATATATATATATATATATATATATATATATATATATATATATATATATATATATATATATATATATATATGATATATATATATGATATATATATGATATATATAATTGTATTAGGATTATATATATTGTGTCTATATATAGATACATAGGGTATATGGGTATTACATAGGCTATAGGCCTATGTGGTTGTTGTATAGTTTTATATATATATATATATATATATATATATATATATATATATATATATATATATATATTTTTATATATATATATATATATATATATATATATATATATATATATATATATATATATATATATATATATATATATATATATATATATATATATATATGTGGGTATTGGTATATATAGATAGGCTATATGTATAGTTAGGCTATATATATATATATATTTAGCCTATATATTGATAATATATATAGATATGTTAAGTTGCATGAATATATATGTATCATATATAGTTGGGTATATATATGGTATTATATATAGATGTATATGCCAGTGCCCTAGATATGTTAGCCTATGGCTAGTAAGTCTTGATTTGACCAATAAGCCTAGTAGACCTAGGTTGACTAGAGTGTTTGACCATATGTTGACCATTGGTCAAGATTAACCTAATTACCTTGTTGATTAGTCTATGATTGACCAAAACCCTAGTTAGACTAAGGCTTGACCCTATATGGACCCAAGTAACTAGAGTTGACTAGTTTGAGCATATTAACTAGTATTTAACTACTAGACCTAGGTTGACCAAAATGTTGACCATAGTTGACCAAAGTCAACTATAGGTCAGACCTTGACCTAATTAACCTAGAAAGGACTTAGAAGGACTTAATGACTAAGGTTTGACTAAACCCTAGATTATTAACTAATTGGTTAGGTTTGACCTATATGTGAGTGCCCTAAGTATATAAGGGTATTTGTGTGACTTGGGTTATATGAATAGTTACCTGTCAATTAAGATATGTATGGGGTTAAGTGAGATACTTAGAGTTGAGTCATGACTTGAGATGGAATATGGGATTAGCTTGAATGTAGGATTAAGGTTGGTATTATATATATATGTATTTATATGTGGTATACTTGTATAGGTATTGGTTATACCTTAACCTTGTGGTGTAGTACCTTAGATAGTCTAGATTGACCTAGCTTGACCATGTTGACTAGTATTTGACTAGTCTGACCATTGATTGACTAAACCCTAGATAACTTGGCTAGTTTGACTAGAATATTGACCAAGAGTTGACTTTTGACCAGATTGACCTAGAATCATGTAGTATGCATTGTATACTTTATTTTTACCATTGTGGATACATTATGACTTGAATTGCTCTGATTAGGAGCCAGGCACCTCTCCTCAGGCAGTATATCCTCTTCAGATATTCAGTTATCAGGCGAGTACATTCTCTGACCGTTTCATACTTGTTCAGGCTTTACTTCTCGCTCTAGATTACTTTACTTGATGCTGTCACGTTGGTAACATGGATTGGTACTATATGGATCTTTACATGAGATGTTATTCCCCTCGGGAGCATCGGGTACTTCATGTTACGTGTGTTTCACTTTCATCATGTACTCCTGTGCTTCCATCATGCATGTGCACTCATGTGATCATGTACTCTCATGTTCACAGAGCCCTCATGTATACTATCATGTGCACCCTTTCATGGGCCCCATATGATATCATGTATAATAACGTAACTTGTCTCGATCCTTATGTATTGATTGGGGTAACGGGGGAGTAGAAGTGGACATGTGAATAATTCCAAAGTAGTGTAATCATGTGCAAACTCAGTAGTGTAATCATGTATAAATTCTAGCCATTCACATGCCTATCTTGTACTCTACATCACTAGTCACTTACAGTTCTCTATATACAGTAGATATTTCATTACAGCTATCTCTTTTATAGCGTACATTTCCTTTCAGCATTTCCTGTATCTTACTCTATTGCCTGTATCGTATTTCCTAACCTGTTATGAACTGTGTGAGATGTTTTGTGCTCGTTCCTGTCCTGACTGGACCTGTTGAAAATATTACAGAGGATGAGGATGAGGCCCTGGTGTCTACTTATTATGGAGCAGGACTAGATGATACTTATGTTGTGGACCCTCAGCAGGATCCACCTGCAGCTGAGGATGTTGCCCAGTAGTCTAGGCTAGTTTAGCTAGACAGTCTTTTATGTATTATCTTTTTGTCTCATATTCTGAGTTGTATTTTGAGATGTTGAGATGTACAGACTCTTAGACTTATTCTGTATATTGGGTCGACATTCTGGATATTATGTTGTACTAGACACTTAGACTTATTCATCTATGATACTGTTCTCTTGAGTTACTATCTATCTATCTGTCTTTCGTTCTTCTACCCTAGATGTGATTGAGATGTATATTGTTATGTAACCTCCATTCGGAGAGTATAAACTGTACAGGTACTTTGGTATTGTTAGATGATTGACCTAGGACAGCGTTCTACCGCCGACACTGTGGCGTAGGCTGGACGTACCCACTTCTCGTGCCCTTAATCTAGGGTGCGGGTCGTGACAAGCAGCACAGCCGGCGGCATGACCTGGAGGAAGTACAGAGGTTTTCTTCAACATCCGTAGGAGAACTATAAGGATGTATCTTTTCACAACATGTCACCTTGTCAAAGACCCTTAATGTGACAACCATGTTACCACGGTGTCGGAAGACTAACATGTCATAATTTTCTAAGCCATGTGTTTTGACATAATCTTCCAAACTCTTTCCTCCTATGTAGTAATCTTGCATTTCTTTATGAAGTTCAAGACGACATATTTTTCTATTATGAGTCACTATATGCCGTCTTGAACTTCATAAAG
Source organism: Iris pallida (assembly GCA_029216955.1). NCBI lineage: Eukaryota > Viridiplantae > Streptophyta > Magnoliopsida > Asparagales > Iridaceae > Iris > Iris pallida. Next base: position 5,392,145 of record JANAVB010009800.1, read on the forward strand.
AAATGCAAGATTACTACATAGGAGGAAAAAGTTGGGAGGATTATGTCAAAGCACACGGCTTAGAAAATTATGACATGTTAGTCTTCCGACACCGTGATAACATGATATTCACATTAAGGGTCTTTGACAAGGTGACATGTTGTAAAAAGATATATCCTTATAGTTCTCCTACAGATGTTGAAGAAAACCTATGTACTTCCTCCAGGTCAGGCCGCCGGCTGTGCTGCTTCCCCCTCCTCTTCTTGCCCACTTCTTCTCCTCCGACTCTACACTTGAGCTAGATATCATATGTGGCTGAGAGAGTCAAATAAGAAGAAGGGAAGTAGGGAGAAGCAGATGGGTCCAGAGCCATGGTGGAGGAGAGGAGAAGGAAGAAGCTTGATCAGAACGGAGGAATGGATGGATGGAAGAGAACTAGAAAGCACTGATCCTTCCTGTTGTGAGAACTGTGAAGAGTGAGAAAGGAGAGGGGGGTCTTTGATTTTTGCGTTCATCATCATTAGAGGGAGCAGCACTGGAAAAGTTGTGAAGTTGATAGCATGAGAGAGGAAGAGGGGGAATGGAGGAAGGGAATTGGCTGCATGCCTTTGGCTCACTCGAGCAGTATTTGTGCGTCAGTATCCTTGTTATTTGTAGGCGTCTCCCTAGCGCGCCATGGGTGGTAGCGCGTCACCCCCCTCCCGTCCGACCACTACGACACGCCATTTCTAATATCGTTTCATTACTCCGATTACAATTTCGATAAACTTCTCTCGGTGGAACTGCCCTCTGGAGCTGGAGCCACCTCCTCTTTCACAGCCATTTGTGCCTCCCTCAAGCGAGATCATCGGGTCTTAGGTGCCATCTGTGAGAACGGATGCCATCTCGTTTGAGTACATTTTCGAAAGCAGATAAAATACAGAAAATTTGATTTTTCTCCAAGTGTGAGAACGGATGGCTTAGAACACAACCCAAAATTCATTCTAGCATACATTAGTGTGAATCATCTATGTTATGTACATATGGTGTAGTATATGTTTTTATCGAATCTAGTATCTGAAGGATATAACAGAATCAAGATGAACTCACATAATGTAATACTAAAACATCATCTACTACTATATAAGATATAGTGATAGGTTGTCGTATCATCATTGCCGAGGGATGAGGGTCGAAGGACAGTCAACTTTATCTACGACAACATAGTTTCTGCCTCGTCAGTTGAATGGCTGCAGGGACTATATCCTGATCACCATGTCGTACCGTAGATTTATGCAAATGAAGCGGGAGCTGGAGCCAAAATACAAAATCCAAAATACAAAATACAGAATCCAATTCCTGGGTTCGCCGAAAATACAAAAATAAAGATTGACACACAGTACTAATTCATATGTGTTTTAAGTGTGAGAACGGATGGCTCAGAACACAATCCAAAATTCATTCTAGCATACATTAGTGTGAATCATCTATGTTCTGTACATATGGTGTAGTATACGTTCTTATCGAATCTAGGATCTAGTATCTGAAGAATGTAACAGAATCAAGATGAACTCACATAATGTAATACTAAGACATCATCTACTACTATATAAGATATAGTGATAGGTTGTTGTATCATCATTGCCGAGGGATGAGGGTCGGAGGACAGTCAACTTTATCTACGGCAACATAGTTTCTGCCTCGTCAGTTGAATGGCTGCAGGGACTATGTCCTGATCACCATGTCGTACCGTAGATTTATACAAATGAAGCTGGAGCTGGAGCCAAAATACAGAATCCAAAATACAAAATACAGAATCTAATCCCTGGGTTCGCCGAAAATACAAAAACAAAGATTGACACACAGTACTAATTCATATGTGTTTTAAGTGTGAGAACGGATGGCTCAGAACACAATCCAAAATTCATTCTAGCATACATTAGTATGAATCATCTATGTTCTGTACATATGGTGTAGTATACGTTCTTATCGAATCTAGTATCTAGTATCTGAAGAATGTAACAGAATCAAGATGAACTCACATAATGTAATACTAAAATATCATCTACTACTATAAAAGATATAGTGATAGGTTGTCGTATCATCATTGCCGAGGGATGAGGGTCGGAGGACAGTCAACTTCATCAACGGCTACATAGTTACATGAGCTAGTCGTCGCGAAACGTCGCTATGACGTCGCTAATAGCGACTAATGTAGCGACGTTAGTATGAACGTCGCTAAATTCTAATTATATTCCCCCACCAATTTATTTCCCCCCATTTTACTCTCTCACTCTCTCTCCTCCCCCCTCCGGCGCTCTCACTTTCTCCGGCGCTCTCACAGTACTAATTCATATCTATTTAAGTGTGAGAACGGATGGCTCAGAACACAACCCAAAATTTATTCTAGCATACATTAGTGTGGATCATTATGTTCTGTACATATGGTGTAGTATATGTTCTTATCGTATCTAGTATCTGAAGAATGTAACAGAATCAAGATGAACTCACATAATGTAATACTAAGACATCATCTACTACTATATAAGATATAGTGATAGGTTGTCATATCATCATTGTCGAGGGATGGGGGTCGGAGGACAGTCAACTTTATCTACGGCTACATAGTTTCTGCCTCGCCAGTTGAATGGCTGCAGGGACTATGTCCTGATCACCATGTCGTACCGTAGATTAATGCAAATAGTGCTGAAGCTGGAGCCAAAATACAGAATCCAAAATACAAAATATAGAATCCAATCCCTGGGTTCGCCGAAAAAACAAAAACAAAGATTGAGACACAGTTCTAATTCATATGTGTTTTAAGTGTGAGAACGGATGGCTTAGAACACAACCCAAAATTCATTCTAGCATACATTAGTATGAATCATCTATGTTCTGTACGTATGGTATAGTATACGTTCTTATCGAATCTAGTATCTAGTATCTGAAGAATGTAACAGAATCAAGATAAACTCATATAATATAATACTAAAATATCATCTACTACTATATAAGATATAGTGATAGGTTGTCGTATCATCATTGCCGAGGGATGAGGGTCGGAGGACAGTCAACTTCATCTACGGCTACATAGTTTTTGCCTCGCCAGTCGAACGGCTGAGGGACTATGTCCTGATCACCATGTCGTAGTCCAATACAATCCAGAGATTGACACAGTACTAATTCATATATGTAGTCCAATACAAATAGTCTAATACAAAAACAACCCAATACAAATAGTCCAATACAAATAAGTACTAATAACTAATGAGAACCACGCAGCCCACGCAAACGCTTAGTGATACGATCACGCAACCACCTCGAATAAGTGGGATCGACGGCGGCAGGAGAGATGTAGTCCATTGCAAGTGCTGCATGAATAGAACTCCCGGTCTCACTAGCTACCGGTGCTAGAAGAATAGAACTCCCGGTCTCACTAGCTACCGGTGCCACTTCCTCCTTAACAGTAGGAGGAGCCACCTCAGTATTCACTATTTTCCTCAAACGATGTGCCGCTCCTCGGGTCATAGGTGCCATCTGGTAAGATCGATATTCACAAATAATATAATTGTAACATAGCAAGCTAACTAAAGAAACCATCATGTAATTTGAGTACATTTTCGAAAGCAGATAAAGTACAGAAAATTCGATTTTTTGCCAAGTGTGAGAACGGATGGCTCAGAACACAACCCAAAATTCATTCTAGCATACATTAGTGTGAATCATCTATGTTCTGTACATATGGTGTAGTATATGTTCTTATCGTATCTAGTATCTGAAGAATGTAACAGAATCAAGATGAACTCACATAATGTAATACTAAGACATCATCTACTACTATATAAGATATAGTGATAGGTTGTCATATCATCATTGCCGAGGGATGAGGGTCGGAGGACAGTCAACTTTATCTACGGTTACATAGTTTCTGCCTCGCCAGTCGAATGGCTGCAGGGACTATGCCCTGATCACCATGTCGTGCCATAGTTTCTGCCTCGCCAGTCGAATGGCTGCAGGGACTATATGTCCCGATCACCATATTACCAATTAACCAACCAACAAAACTACTTGTTACAAATATCGGCACTATCGGTGCATTCGAATCGGAGTATCACATTTTTCGGTGTCAGAAAACAAACAATTATTACTAAATTATCAAATTTTTTGGCACTATCGTTGCCCCTGACCAATACCCCCCACCCTACACCACCCCTAACCCGAACCCTAACCCTCCCCTCCCCCCATGCTCCCCTTCCCCAGCCGCCCCCACCCTCCCTGCTCCCCTCCTCCAGCCGCCCACACATACCCACCCCTAACCCGAACCCTACCCCTAGCTCCCCTCCCCCAGCCGTCCTCGTCCCCCTGTCCCACCACCCCATCCACCCCCCACTCACCCCCGAACCACCCGTATCCCCTCCGCCCCTTCCCCCGAGCCACGCGCACCCCCCAACCACCAACAACCAAAACAGCCGGAGAGAGAGAGAGAGAGAGAGAGAGATAGGAAGGGGAAGAGTACCACGTACCGGAGAGGGAGGAGAGTCGTCGGAGAGAGTGAGAGTCGCCGGAGAGAGTGAAAGCGCCGGAGAGAGTGAGAGCGCTGGAGGAGGGGAGAGGAGAGAGAGTAAGAGAGTAAAATAGGAGGAAATGAACCCTAAGCCGAACCCTAACCCTAGCTCCCCTCCCCCAGCCGTCCTCGTCTCCCCTGCCCCACCCCGCAGCCACTCCCCACTCACCCCCTAACCACCCGCATCCCCCCTGCACCTCCCCTCGAGCCACCCGCACCCCCCAACCACCAACAACCAAAACAGTCGGAGAGAAAGAGAGAGAGAGAGAGAGGGAGAGGGAGAGGGAGAGTCACGTACCGGAGAGGGAGGAGAGTCGCCGGAGAGAGTGAGAGCGCCGGAGGGGGGAGGAGAGAGAGTAAAATGGGGAGAAATGAATCGTTGGGGGGGATATAATTAGAATTTAGCGACGTTAAAACGACCGTCGCTAAATTAGTCGCTATTAGCGACGTCATAGCGACGTTTCGCGACGACTAGCTCATGTAATTAATATACGTCGTTATTTCGTCGCTTATTTCGTCGCTAGTAGCGACAATTAGCGACGCTTCACTAAAACGTCGCTAATGTACACAATTTAGCGACGTTAATCGAACGCCGCTAAATTTATGTCGCCAAATAAGCATATTTTAGTAGTGCGAGTTGACAAGTTGGTGAATAAGAAATGCCTTGTTGCCAACCGTCTTTCTTTTGTACAATAAATGCAGCTTCTCCCATAATGCTTTTATTGAACTCCACATGGACACGTGGTGAAACACCGAATCATCCAACCATTGGCGGATGAATCCAACAGCCTTTCGATCCAGTCGCTTCCAGTCTTCAGCAGCTTTGTCCAATGGCTTTGCGCTGTCGCCCTCCAATGGACCATGCAAGTCCTTGCACCAGATTAGATCCTCTACCCTTGGCTTCCAAATCGCACAATTTTTTCCTGTGAGGGTGATCATACGAGTGTGCATCTGCTCCGTAGACATGGTTGCCAGAACCCCCAAAGGTTCGATACCAATTGTTGGGCGCGTACGGAAGCGTTTGCCAAACCACCTGATCAAAACCAACTCCCGTCTAACGGAAATCAAGCACAAGATAAAGATAAGTATATGGCGGTGACGTACGTCACCTGGAAAAATTTTAACCTTTAATAACTGAGATAAAATTATAAGATTGACAGAACTCACGTTGAACCCTTTGCCCTAATAGGTTCAATACCCTTACCACACTCAAGAAGAAAAACAGAAGATTATAATTGAGATCACTCACCAACCCGTAGCAATCTTCCTAACCGAAGTTGACGGCTGCTCGATTAGATCTTCTTCTTCCTTTTGTCCTGGATGACGAAGTCTTAAGAGCAAAGCATGGACTTTCTCTTTGATTTCCTTATCGACGAGCACCCCGAACCTCCACTTTGTGCCTCCACCCTCACCTCATATAAATAAAATGAGAAACCTAATTTTAAGATTATAAAACCTTAAAAGTAGTCCACCATCAGATCTAGCCGTCCACCAACAACCAACGGTGTAGATTACATCTTATCACCAATTATTGACGTCCAAATATGGTCAAATTAAATATTTGATACAAATTTGCAAATCTAATTAAATCAGATATTTAATATAGATTTCTAAATCATATCAAATTAATTTTTTTACCTATTTGGGCTCCAAAATTTGCTCTTACCAAATTCAGACTGGACTCCAACATATAGGGCATTAAGGACGCAATTAGGAGTTCGAGCTTTCTGGCCTAGTGGTAATAGAGCGAACATCCGGAGGGCCCGATAGGGTTCGAGTCCCACAAATGTGTGTGTGAGTGGGATTTCAAGAAAAAGGACGCGATTAGGTCAATGTTCATATTTCAAGGTTGAGTTTTACGGGGAAGACTCCATTTTAATTTGTGTAAATATCGTTGGATAGAGGTGAGTGTTCAGTTTATTCAGCTTCAACCGAATCAAAATTAGCCATAACAATAATCGAACCAATAATCGATTCGGTTTGTTCAGTTGGACAATTTTATTGTTTAATGGAACAGACTCAAAGTTAAAATTATGGTTTAAAATTATATTAAAAAATATAAATTTATATACATATATTTGTTGTATTTCAAAGTTGGACCCAAAGTTAGGCTAGTTATTAAATTACTAAAGTTGGACTTTAAAACACATGCATAGAATTATTATTATTATAATATAAACATTTTTAATTATAAACTATACATAAATAGAGGGTATTTGTATAATTGTATAAGTCTTATTCGATTTTCTGTTTGGACAGAAATCGAACCAAAAACAAAAATCGAGTAAATTGTAGTTTTTTTAAAATCGAAATCGAATTTGATTCGGTTTGGTTCAAAACTGAATAAGGCTCACACCCTACTGCTCGGGTCCTTTTTTAATTTGATTTTGGTTATGCTTACAATCCAAAATAAAACTTTTTTGAAAATAACTTTTTTAAAACCGGAATATCGAAGAAAAAACTTCATAAAATATAGTTACAAAGTAATATTATTACACAAAGTTATCATGACCTTTTTTTTCTTTTCCTTTTCCCCTTTTTTAGATAAAATTATATGACCTTAAATCAGAACATCTTCTAACTTGATTAGCTATTAATATGATAAATTAAGTTAGATTAGATTTTTTTTATTTTTTGAGAATACATTATATTAAAATAAAATTATGGATATAATTAGTTTACGCTACATTTTGATTTTATTATATTTTAAACTATAAATAGATAGTATTAGAATTTTAATTCTAAATTCAATTTTATTAGATTAGGTTAGATTATATTAAAATAGTGTCATTTGTTTTGGATGAAAGTTTTTTATTACAACCCACACACCTACACGTCCTTATGATTGGAGAGCTCCAACCCTGTCGGTCCCACCTGGTATTCTTTCAACTTGAGCTCCAAGTATCCGTGTTGTTTTCCACTTAAGCTATAAGTGCTAGACGATTTGGATGAAAGTTAAATATAAGATTTCGAGATGCAACTGCATATTAAAAGAAATTAATTCATACCATATGATTATTAATAATTTTATTAATTTCTACATAAAATACTATTTTTATTATACACGTCCGTCTTTTACATAAAATATACATTTTTATTACACATGTCCAAAACACAATTGTATTTATAAAACCAAATATTGCAAGGGGAGACATTAGTTTATATTTGTTTCATTTGTCAAAATTTTATTTAATAAAACTTAATTTATTTTAAAACTAAATCACAGACGGAGAGAAATCTCTAGATTCCCAAATGTCCATAAAATTCTAATCAGTAATGTATTATGCAGGGTCGATCTATAATTTCTGGATGTCCGGATCTTTCACATAGATAAGATGGGGGGATAATTTCACATGTCAATTTAGGTAAAGATTATTCCGTCTGGTTCATTGTAATGTAATCGTAATCGTAATGTAATAAAATGAAACAAATTTTTTTTTTATTTGATTACATTTCGATTACGATTACATTACAGTGTACCAAATGACAGGTGCATGAGATGTCTGGTAGGATTAATATTAGGATTAAGATTCCTTAATGTCAATAAAATTCTAATCATGTACTGTATTCTGCAGGGTCGATCGAGAATTTTTGATGTTCGGATAAAAATCAAAATGGTTTACTTCCTAATATATGTATAAAAACAACTAGAAAGATTTTTTTAAAAAGAAGACCACTAAGCCTTGAACACATATCCTTTTACTTGTAAAATGTAAGTGAAATCAACTTTGCTACGTATGTCATTATATTATGTTGTATGAACACTATAATATATATGAACACTATAATATATATATATATATATATATATATATATATATATATATATATATATATATATATATATATATATGGGATTCGAACTCCTAGACTAGAGGTCGTTGCTTTTATATATATATATATATATATATATATATATATATATATATATAAAAGTGATTGTTCAGTCTGCCATGAGCCAGAACCGGCTATGAGCCGAACCGGTTCTCACATTCTAAATCTAATATTTTGGCGCCTTTTTAAATATTTCACCAAAAGCGGTTGTCCAATCTGTCATGAGTCTGAACCAGCCTTCCTATTCTCAATGTTCATATATTATATCAATGTGTAGACCCCTTTGAGTATGAAAGGGATATCTGTTGTTATAAGAGAGAGAGAGAGAGAGTGACAATATAATGCTGTTGGTGTTGTTTGGAAAGATGAGATGAGATGAGATATGTTAGTCCCGAGGCTTGACCAAAGATGGAAAACTGATACAATCGAGATCTGAGATGTCACACAAAAAAATTTTGCAGTGATCAAACTCAAGATCTACGATGATACAAAAAACCAAATAGCCAGATTACAATATGAAGGAGAGAAATAGAGAAGAGAAAATCTCTCGTTTTTCCTTGCAAACGTGTTGCAATTGGGACAGAACGAGTTACAATAATCTAGAGAAAAAAGAGATGAAGAAAAGTTGCTGGGGTGTCAAAACACCGTTGCTCAAAACAAGATTCGCCCCACACGAATTGCTTTCAGGAACCAGCAAGTTGAAGAACTTGTGGAACGCTCGAAGTCACCTCTGTTCTGACTCCTCAGATGGACTTGCAATGGCGGCAGCCGCCCCCTCTCTTTCTCTTTTTTCTGACTTATAAAATTCGTAGTCCCTCACAAAGGAGGCCAGAAGAGAGTATATATAAAGAGAGGGTGGAAACTCTAACCGCCTTTTCAGTTATGGAAAGATTGAATTAAATCCCACAAAGATAGCAATGAAATTAATTCAAATCTTATGGAAAGATTGAATTAAGTCCCACAAAGATGGCAACGAAATTAATTCAAATCTTATGGAAAGATTGAATCAAATCCCACAAAAATGGCAACGAAATTAATTCAAATTCCACAAAGATAGCAACGAAATTAATTCAAATCTTATGGAAAAATTGAATTAAATACAAATATGGCAACGAAATTAATTCAAATCTTATGGAAAGATTGAATTAAATCCCACAAAAAGTGGATCTGAATTAATCGCATTGAGTCAGTCTTTCCATAACTGACTTGTAGTCTGCACAGTCAGTCTGGTGCGAGTCCATGAGCCCATGAGCCCGAGTCCGAGTCCGAGCCCGAGTCGCTAGCTCCAAATGGAATTAATCCAAGAGAATGACAAAAGCATTAATGTTTAATCCTTGGAGCCTTATTCTTACCTCCTAGTAAAATCACCCATATGGTTCCCTCCTTAGGGTCACCATCCCATGTGCGTTTCTCAACAACACAACCAAGTATATATGTTGAGATAACTTATGATGCATTTTCGATGTGGGACTAAACTTTTACAAGGCATGTTAAGAACAAGCTCTCTCCATGTAAAGAAAGCACCAACAAGATATATATATTCAGTACATGTTAGTGGGCCACCAAATGTTTAATATACACATTGGTGGTAACCGATACACATTATGAAACATTCACGAACTTCTTTTGGTTGTCGAGTCTTTCTTGGTACATGTCTAACCATCTCTCATGCCAAGACCCTCCCATTTTTTCTCCCTACAAGTTAGGGCTTGGTTTCTTGCTCCCCGGTATCTTGTGGTAAGCAGTACACAAGGACATTATCAATCAAGCAAGTAGTTGATCCCTCGACTTTCGAAACAAAATCTAAGTAAGACGTCTATAATGTTGGAATCGGACACTTCCTACAATATGTTACGATATTGTGACTGTAACGTAGCCACAACAGAAATTTAGATTAATCCATCTGAAATAACCTACCATCGTCCAACGAATGTCAAGCACAAACAACGTATTTGGTCGGTGACAACGTCACATAAACAAATTTCTATATATATAATTCAGGTGAAATTATAAAATTGACAAAAAAAAAACTAATTTTGAATCATTTTTCTAATAGGTTCAACCCCTCACCACATCAATAAGAAAAGAGGAGAGATTACAACTTGAAACGTTCACCCTACCTGTACGAAGGACAATCACCCTGAATCTCCATATTGTGCTCTTCCTATTGCCTTCACCGTCAACACATACAATATATATATATATATATATATATATATATATATATATATATATATATATATATATATATATATGTTTTGAAAAAAAAAAAAAAAAAAAAATATATATATATGTTTTGAAAATCCTATTTTAGATTATAGGAATTCCTAAATATAGTCAAACATTAATTATTAACGTCCAAATCTAATCAAATAAAATATTTTACCAGAGTTGAGATGTACAAATCTAATCAAATAAAATATTTGACTAGATTTGGGTCCCACAAATATGTTGTTATCAAATTTAGACTGGACCCAACAAATAAAAAAAAGAGTAGAAATAAGCGGAATCTTTTCATGGTTTTATTAGGTCTTCCGTCTCCTCAACCTTCTAGTCCAATAATATTCTTGGTTGTTATACCCCTTGTTAGCAATTCGGCAAACGAAAAAAATTCGGGACGGCAAAAGTACGAGTATAAATCGGGTCATTGCAATTAAAATACGCTCAAAATTTGGTTAAACCTTCGAAAAATAGAGATATTGAGGTTAAAAATTTCACATTCTTAAATATGTTAAACAGGTTCCCACCACTTTTTTTGGCCAAATTTTTAAATAATTTATACAGAACACGATTAACACTTTACATGCTTAAAATTTATGTACTGATTTGAATCTGTCAAAAGTACGCAAGTATTATACGTTTATGGAAGATACGGAAAAATTTGTGTATAATACGAGTTTTATTTGGGTGATTGCTAACAAGGGTTATACCTTCTTCTCCGCTGGTTCCAACTACCATTGTACGACTACTACAACACAACATTTAGTTATTACTCGAGGACGGTTCGGAAGATTGAATTGTCCTAGCAAAAATTAAGACCCGAAGAATTGTCCTAAATAGACAGAAGTTGTCCAAATCTAATATTTTATTAGATTTACCCCTGGACCGACCCGGACTCTGCTGCCTCCTTCAAATTGATGCCCCTGTGAGACTCCAAATGTGACAGTTTTCTGGTCTCTAATAAGAACATTTTCCGTTTACTAGCTCCAACAATAGCGTGTCGTTCTAATTACTCTCCCATGTAGTTTTTGTACGTAAGTTGTGTCCCCTTGTGACTTACATTTTTGTGTCTGACAATGTTAATAAATGTCATAGGAGGAGTTGGCAAGTTGCACATCTTCATTGAGCGATTCAATTTAATTTGTTTTGTTCCTTTCCATGGATACATGACAACAACCAATGAGCTGTGCGTATCACAAGGATCTACATAGGAGGCTCTCGGCCAGTGAGATTGGATAACTGGTTGATAGGCTTCGAGTGCTTTGTTTGGAATTTTGTACAACAATGATAGCTTGTGACCACACTTTTTTTTAAGAGGACGTGTTTTGCTAAAAGATGTTGGAAGTTTTTTTCGTAAGGCTAGTTTAGTCAAGGGAATTTTTTTTTTTACCAATAGCAATTTAAAATCTATTTAGCAAAATATGTGTTATTGAAGCTTTCGTACAATTTTTTTTTAATGCTAGTTTAGTCAAGGGAACTTTTTTTTACCAATAGCGAACTTTAAGATCTATTCACCAAAATATGTGTTATGGCACGCACCACAGAAGGAATAGCGACGCTTTTAATTAAGCATATTACGTAAATCAAGAGAGGAAGAGAGGAAGAGAAAGAGGAAGAGGAAGGCAAATCGGACTTCTGCGCGGAGGTCCAACTCAGTAGCTATTGTCTTCAAACGGATGGGAGCTTCATTCTGGACTTTACACAACTTTTCATTTTGGTAATTTTTATGGACACTACCAAAATTGCTAGGAGGCATCAATTGCTAGGGGGCAGCCCATGAATGTGGAGAAATTGCTAGGAGGCACCCAAAAATTGCTAGGGGCAGCCCAACCCCCCCAAACCCTTCATTCCTTTCCATAATCCATTTTACACTCTCTTTCCACCAAAAGAAAAAAAGAGAACTCTTCCTCTCCCTCTCCCAAAATCCTACTTTCTTCTCCTCCACCACTCCACTCTCAATTCCCCCACCAAGATTTCTTCAACAACATTCCTAGATTCGAAGAGATGACATGCAAGTCGAAGCAACCGGAATCTACAAACGTTCTTCCCTAATTTCTTCAAGAATTTTCTACATTCTATTCAAAACCCTAGAATAATTTTAATTCTCTAAATAGTTTTAATAAATTAGGTTTAGAATCTCTTTAGGGTTCATGAAAGAAATTTTCGAACACGACAAACCCACATTTTTTCTTGAAATCCTAACCCTAGAAGACGGCAAACGAGCATCTCGTTTTTGGCCGTTCGACTGATACAGTCGGGTTGAGTACATTAGGACTGTCAGGCCTGTGGCAGTCCTAATGTAAAGTAGGACTGCCACAGTCCCTGCAGTCCTCTTGTGAAAGAGGACTGCAGGGACTGTGGCAGTCCTACTTTACATTAGGACTGCCACAGACCTGGCAGTCCTAATGTATCTATTACAGTCATCGGAGGCCTGACTGTGTCGGTGGTTCAGTTTATTGCGATATGAAAATAAATAGAGAGTTTGAAGATTGGATCTATTACAGTCATCGGAGGTCAGATGTGGGATGTTCCCATGTGGAGGATATGAAATCAGCCGTTCCAATACAGTCTTTGTTGCAGACTTCAAAAAGGAGCATTCTTCCATGGAAAAAGAGGAAGTTGAACTTCAGATCACCCAAAGCAAAAGGTGAACCTTTGTTGAATAAGGGGTATGGAGAAGAGGGTGGGGATGACATTGACTATGATAGGCGGCAGCTAAGTTCCTCGGATGAATCTCTCTCTCTAGGGGTATATTCTAATTGCCTTATGTTCTACTTTTTCATTTGCCTGCATCGTTCTCACGTTTATTAGTTGTCAGTAGAACCAGTTCTGATGTGAAAAACCTGTAAAGTGCAGTCTTGGGATAGGACTGCCAGGGACCTGGCAGTCCTACACTTAAGTAGGACTGTCAGGACCCTGGCAGTCCTAAATGAAACTTGCTGTACAGAAAGTTTCATTTAGGACTGCCAGGGTCCTGACAGTCCTACTTAAGTGTAGGACTGCCAGGTCCCTGGCAGTCCTAAATGAAATTTGTTGTACATCAAGTTTAATTTAGGACTGCCAGGGTCCTGGCAGTCTTACTTAAGTGTAGGACTGTCAGGTCCCTGACAGTCCTATCCCTGGCGAGTGCTGAAGCGGAGAAAAATGGAGATGTCAAGAGTGAAGCAGCAGCAAAATAGTCCTTCAGTGGAACTATTACATTGGAGATCTATCTACTAAACCAATCCATGCTCGTGTCCAAAGTGATTTCCCTTCTTGTTTTTTCTTTCTTGTTCTCTACTTTTTTTTCTTTTCGATATTGCCTGGTTGCTGGTCATTCGGTCCAAATGTCATATTGTTTGATAACTAGAAAAATGCAGAAGAAGGAGAGAGGAAAAGTGGTGAGGAAGAGAAGACAAGAGTTGAGGAAGAAAAGAAAAGAGTTGAGGGAAATTTTTTGGCTATATTTTGTTCTAACCTAAAATGGAGAGGAAGAGAAGAAAAGAGTTGAGGGAGAGAAGAAAAGTGTAGAGGAAGGAGAGAGAAAAAAAAGTTGGCTTTTATACTAAAACTTGGGCTGCCCCCAAGTAAAAAAAAACCTATGGCAAACTTGTAATATTTTCAAACTCTTTTGGGCTGCCCCCAAGTAAAAATGGTGGTGCCCTTAGAAAAAACCTTCATTTTTTGTGCGCATAAACTTCATCGGTTGCTGTTGTTGAATTGCGGACAGATTAGATGCTTGTGCTTGCAGAGCTCGAGCAATAGCTCTCTTTTGTGCACGCAATTCTGCACGCTGTGAGACATAATACATGCCATCAGTAAATTGATTGCGTACCAAGGAGAAACATCTCCAACTCCAGAATCTGGTTGCAGAGATGTGAATCATGCGCGCATTTTGCTTTTAGTGATGCAGACAAATTCTGCGTGCAGATTCTGCTGCATCATTTTTATTCTTTGAAGTGACTTTACATGCTGCGCTGAGTATGCAGGGACTTGAGGGAGTGCTTGTGAGCAAATTAAACGCTTGGCATCATAGGAATTCCTTTGCCAAAGGTTTGCTGACTTGTACCAACTTTGCTGTTGCGAGAGCGTAGCAACCTTCTCGCCTTGACGGACACACTGACATGGCCAAGAACATTGTCAACAAAGGTTGGAATAGGAAGCACCGGAGTAGTGTTGCCAACGAGTCGATCCTTGTTGTCATAGGCCAACTCGGCGACATTTGGTAAGAGAAACGGGGCTTAGGTAGCCAAGTCCAGCGAGTCTTCTTTGGCTTCACGAGTGGCGAGGGGTTTGAATATCCCTCTGAAAGCATGTCTTCAAAAGCTTGCTAGTCGAACTTGACGACCAAAGTGTCTTAAAAAAAATTCCATTAATTGCACCACAACTCTCCCTTTAGTGGAGAAAGTCCTCCCCACAAGAGTCGTCAATTTGTTTGCCATAAACAAAAAGTTTCGCTAACTTTTGTTTTCAAAATTTGATTATTTCTTTCAAGTACAAAGAATGACTTCTTACAATGAGAACTTCTAAGTAAAAGCAAAAAGAGAAATAAAAATTTCTAAGGAGAGTAACTATGACGATCCAATTGGCACGTGATCGCTTTACTTTGTTGACTATCCGAGGTAAAGATGGAAAGAACTTGCTAAATCTCGAACTCCAACACTGGAGAAGAGAATTGGATAGCAAGTAGGCTCTGGTACAAGATGTAATGCTCCGCTCCGCACGGTGCATTATGCTGAGTCGTTGACTCGAAGAGTTGCGTTGACCCGATTACGTATCGATGCGAATCGATACAAAGTGTTAAGTTATCCCGAGCAACGCATCGAACTAAGTCGATGCGAAGAGTTGCCTTGTCCCAAAGAATGCATCGAGTGAATCGATGCGAAGCGCCGCGTTGCCTCGAAGGATAAGTGCGTTGAGACGGCTCGAAGATTTTAAGAAATCGAATCGACCAAAGCGCAAGTTCGAATCGATGCAAGTATTCATTTTAGTTGGTTTCATGTGCAGGCTATACATTTATGCTAAAATGTTAGAGGTCGATCTTTTGCCTTATTCAGTAAAGGGTCCGCGAAAGCAAATCGTCGCCTTGCGACGGAATGAGGCGTTGGCACGGTAAGCCAAAACGGACGTATAATTCAATGAAGCACGAAGTGCTCGAATGGCTAAGTCAGGAGAGTGGCCGTGCAACAAAGTTATGAAATTGAGCCGCAACGGCTCGGCAAAACGACAACGGCGGATCGACTCAAGGTGGGGGGACATTGACTCTCTTTCCTACTCCGTCATGCTTAAATAAAATACATATCATTGTATGCTGAGTTAACCTATCAACGCCACGGGCGTGGCTCGATAGAGAGATAAACGTAGTGCGTGTCGAACACTAGATAGAATAATTGAAATGAATCGTACGACAAACGTACGAGTCGCTATGGAACATTGGATATCGCAAAGGCGAGCGCCTCGGTGCACAAGCCGCAAGAACATGGAATAACTGTACTCGGCGAGTGCCTTAGTGCACGAACCATATCGTGCCTTCGCGCACGAGTTAGAACGGCTAGAACATTAAAAGACAATAGGCGAGCGCCCTAGCGCATAAGCCACGGACATTAAATACTAAAATATAGAAATACGGCTTCGACGCGTACAGCAAGTGCACGATGCGAAGGATAGATGATAAGTGTGTCAAAATGTGCCTACGTACACGAGATAATAAAATATGGCTTCGTTGTGAAAGAATACAGTTGTGGCATGAATGTGGCAGAACTGTCGGATATGACATAATGCCTCGAAAGGTGTTCGGGACCTTCGGGTCGTTCGGTTGATGAGCATTGAGTTGAGGCATGATGCCATTGAAACATTGAAACGAAGTATGAAACGTAAGAATATAGAAAGATAACGAAAGAAATACGAGATGATAATGCGGCATGGTGCCTTCGAAATATTCGTGGCCTTCGGGCGTTCGTTGAGAACATTCGGGCGTTGTGCCAATTGAAATAGAGATAAGCGAACTTGCTTGGTTGTATGAAAGATAAGATTCGTTGCATGGTCAAATGGACTTAAAGATATAAAAGCTCGTGCATGGGTATTCCCTCGAACGCGGCGCGCCAGGACGCTGGGACCGTTCGGCCTAGAAGGGATTCGTTTTCGGTATTGTTGGTACACTTCATTTAAAAGGGTAGCGACCTTCTGGTGAATGTGATAAGCCACTTGTTGCGATTATTTCGATGGCCTCTGATGTTGGTTAGCAACCGCACAGAGTTAACATCGTCTTATGTTTCGATTCGATAATATAAGTCCATTCTAGCCCGGAAAGCTAGTGACCTTCATATAGTTAAGGGCGACGGGTTTGGAAGTACAAGGTATGCATATATCCTGCATGGATGGATCCTGAATAGCGAGCACTTATAACATGACAGGAAAAATGGATAGGCGTATTCATCTTACGTCGGTGCAAGGGCGAGTGCATCGATATTGCTAAGTTGCGCCACGAATCAAACATGAGATTGCTTGCCTGTTTACTTACGCAAATTGAATAACATGCTTGCCATACTTTACAGTCTTCAAATATGCCATGAATTCATCCTACGGAGGACATAGAAAGAGAACTAAATTGTATGTTTGTATGAATTAATACAATACTAAATGTCGGTTTGTTAAGTGGGTCTTTGATCAGTACAGCGAGGACGAAAGTACTAATCCCCTACTAGTTTTCTAGCAGGTTCAGGGATTGGTCTGCTCGCGGCGGAGCTTCGCTTGAACGCGTTAAGGCTTGGAATGCCGAAGCGTATTGAAGCGTGTGATCGTATTGACGCTCGGACTCTCGACATGATTGATGTGGCCGAGATATAGAAGGCATGATGTATGGAACGGTGAAATCCTTTGTGGGCAAGAGAGAACCTGAGTGTTGTAGCCAATCTGGCAAATTCTGTTGGGCTATCGAAAGCCTTTGTAATCTGATTTCGAATATCAATAAAGTGAATCATTTTCGTATACTCTGTTTTGCCTTTCGTTGTTAACGTTCAAACTCAAAGATAACCATTTAAGAACTTGTCATCTTGCCTTGCACGAGCGCAACTCCAGGCTCGTGCGACATCACGCCCCATGCGAGGACGATGATTCGGGTGATTCGGGTCGGGGCGTGACACAAGACACGAAGCTTTTTTTTTCAGGATTGATGCTGACCCTGAAGTATTTATAGCCATCAATCATTATAACGGCCAAATCTAAAGTTCTGCGCAAAAATAAGGCAATGTATAATACTTTTTGCCATTTTTGCGAGGAAAAATAAATAACTATAATCCATTATGCAAAATACCTGCATATAACTCGGCCTGCATGATGCGTGGCAGTATTTATGAAGAATATATATAAATTATTTCCATAACGGAGATAATTGTCACCACATTCTATGTCACGACTCGCACCCACTATAGGGGCACGAGTACGTGGGTACGTTCAGCCTATGCCGCAGCATCAGCGGTAGAATGCTGTCTAGGTCAACAATACTAACTAATAAATCTCACACAATACTATATGGACCTGTCAATGATATCTCATCTCCAAAGGGGAAACAGTATAATGATAATACACACTCAATCACAATAAAACTATAAGGAATATGACAGCACGATAATATATAAAGGTATAAAAAGATGATCCGAAAATAGTCTAGAACATATATCCCAATCCATATCAAAGCCTACACTACCAAAATATGTCAAATTAGCGACGAGATTAGCGACTCCAGATGAAAATGTCACAATGTTTTGTATTTAGCGACGTATGAAAATGACATCGTTGAACGTCACTATCAGCGACGTTTAGCGACTAATAGCGACTATAATTATGGTTTGGAAAGAACAAGTCACGATTTAGTCATAAAATGTCGCTGATTTATTTTATTCAGCGACATTTTGCGACATTTAATCAAGTCCATCGCTATCCTATTAGTGAACAACGACGTCTCTCAGACGTCGCTAAAAACTTTCATATAGGGTTCTGGGAACCCGATCAATTTTATTTTATTTCACCCAAATTTTTGATCTCCCGCCTCGATCCCCAAATCTCTCTCCCCCTTCCCCTTTTGTCTCCGGTGACCCCCCCGGTGAGCTACTCCCCTCCGACGAGGCCTCCTTCCAGCGACCACTCCCTCCGGCGACCCCCTTCCCCCTCGTCCCCTGCCCCGGCGACCCCCCTCGCCCCCCTGGTGACCTCGTCGCCGCTCCTCCACCGTCGACCCCCCTCGTCCCCTGCTCCGCTCCGGCGACCCCGACCCGACCCCGTCCAGATATACCTAACCCTATCTCCCACTGACACGACACAGACACATTGACATATTCACTGACACGACATCGACACACCCCTCTCAATCTGCCATGATATGAACACGGACACGGAGACAAACATTCCCGCACTGAGACAAAGACACAGACACAACACACAGACACAGACATATGCACCCTAATACGCAGACATGGAAGTATATAACATGACACACAGACAAGTGGACACACACGACACACAGACACGTGGACACACACGACTTACAGACACGTTGACACTGCCATTGCTATCTTAATGTGAATACTTGATTCACATTTGGGTTAGGGTGAGGGTCATTAAAATGACTTGGGGTTTTTACCTAGTAGTAACATTGTTAAGGTATTACCTACTCTAATGTATAGGTAAGGACTTACCTAGGATAGGTAATGTGAATCCTAATTTAGGTTAAGATATTAGGGATTACCTACTCTAGAGTGTATAGAGTATCCTAGTACCTAGAGTGTATAGAGTATCCTAAGAAGTGTATAGAGTATCCTAGTACCTAGAGTGTATAGAGTATCCTATGAAGTGTATAGAGTATCCTAGTACCTAGAGTGTATAGAGTATCCTAGTACCTATAGAGTATCCTCTAGAAGTGTATAGAGTATCCTAAGAAGTGTACAGAGTATCCTAGTACCTAGAGTATATAGAGTATCCTAGTACCTATAGAGTATCCTCTAGAGTGTATAGAGTATCCTAGTACCTAGAGTGTATAGAGTGTCCTTAGATATTGGGGATTACCTACTCTGAGAACCTTGTTAAGAAGTATCCTAGTACCTAGAGTGTATAGAGTATCCTAAAAGTGTAGGTATGATTGGTACACTGCTTTGAGCCCTTCTCTAGAAATTAAATTTACTTATGCCAAGCCTTTTGGGCCTATCAGAGTTATAGATTTTTTTGGAAATCTAGTATAACGCTGATTGCCTCAAAAGGCTTGCATAAGTAAGAGTGTATAGACTGAGTATACTAGTAGTATATCGTAGTATCCTAGATTATATAAAGTGAGTATCCTAGAGTGTATAGAGTGAGCCTCCCTACTTCCTTTCTTCTCATTCGGGTCATTCAGCCGACTATTCCGCATCATATATGATATCTACCTCAATCTCACCCTAGAGAAGTGTGAAAATATTAATATTAACCAAGGTTCACAGTATCGATATCAGTATCGGAATCGCTATCAGTATCATTTATGATTGATATCATGAATCTCATGGCTTTCTCTAGCAGAACAAAATGTAAAATCAAACATAAAGCAGAGCTTCATATTCGAAACATCAGAAGTAAAAAGTTTTCGATCGGACTAACACCAATTGAAAACTTTATACTTCTGATATTTTGAATATGACGCTCTGCTTCACGTTTGGCTTTACATTTTGCTCTGCTAGCGGAAGCCATCAGATTCATGATATCAACCGTAAATGATGCTGATACCGATTTCGATACCGATACTGTGAACCTTAGTTAATATTAATATTTTTACACTTCTCTAGGCCGAGGTTGAGGAAGATATCCTATGGAATAGGATGCTGAGAGAGTCGAATGAGAAACAGGAAAGTAGAGGGGTGTCAGAGAGGGGGATGGGGGAAGGGGGTTCAGAGAGGGGGCCTTCTTGTTGAACATGTGACGACACTCATTTAATACTCATGTGTCTATGCATCTATTTGGAATATACTCGAATAATGTGTATCTATCTTTGCAAAATTATTGTCAATTAATGGATATGAATTACTATCTGCGGTATCGTTCATGGATGTACAATCGTCATCCTGATGACATGTGCGGTGTGCGGGATGAATTTATACAGGAGGTAGAGCAGTTCCTACTGTTTGCCAAGGTATTCCCTCAGTACATGGACCGTACCAAAATTAAGTGTCCATGTGTGAGATGTCGCAACATAAAATATCATCCAAAAGTGGACGTGATATATCATTTGTATTCGAGAGGTTTCATGCCGAATTACTATCAGTGGACCTCACACGAAGAACTTGTGCCTTTAGCATCGGAATTGGAGCCTAATTTGCCATATATGGATGTCCATGACCATGCTGGTTACGACGAAGGGTGGATGAACAAGGTTTTTGATGTTACGGGGCCTAGTTTCGATCCAAAAAATCGTGATGCGGTTGAGGAGGCACTGAATGCTGATGCTGCGAAGTTCATGGAGTTGCTGGAGAATGCAAGGACTCCTTTGTATCCTGGTTGTGAGGATAATTCGCCGTTGGAGGTGGTTACAAGACTGCTGAGCATCAAGTCCAATTTCAACAAGTGTTAAGAATGCTACCACCGAATCATCGAGTTGATTATAGAGATCTTGCCGGAAGGTGTAAAGTTACCTACAGACTTCTACCGGTCTAAGAGGATGGTGAGATCTCTATGGATGGGATACGAGAAAATTGATGGATGTCACAATGGGTGCATGTTGTACTACAAAGACGACAAGGATGAAGACACATGCAAATTTTGTGGTGCTGATCGCTACAAGGCAACAAGTTCAATTAGGACTTCCGGTGCAAAGAAGCCTACCGACTCGATGCACTACTTGCCAATGACGTCACAGTTGCAGAGGTTGTTTATGGTGAAGGAGACTGTAGAAAATATGAGTTGGCACAGACAAAAATAGATCAAAGGAGTATTGGATCACCCATCTGATGGAGAAGCATGGAAGCACTTTGATCGAGAGTATCCAAATTTTGCTTTGAATTTGCGTAATGTCAGATTGGGTCTCTCCTCCGACGGTTTTATCCCCATTCGAACTTTCAGGGTCCCAGTATTCGTGTTGGCCTGTGATCGTTACTCCGTACAATCTACCGTCTTGAATGTACATGAAGACTCCGTATATGTTTCTCACCGTTATTATCCCGGGTTCGAACAATCCGAAGAGGAACATCAATGTGTATTTACAGCCATCGATAGATGAGTTGAATTAGCTGTGGGAAGTAGGTGCCAAAACCTACGATGCTTCTAGAAAGCAGAATTTTCAGATGAAGGGCCGCACTGATGTGGACCATCAACGACTTTTCGGCCTATGGAATGTTATCTGAATGGAGCACTCATGGTTGTCTCTCATGTCCGTATTACATGGATCGCACGAAGGCTTTTCGTTTGAAATACGGAGGAAAATCGTGCTTCTTCGATCGTCATCGACAGTTCCTGTCGAAGGACCATTCGTTCCGGAGGAACATGAATGCTTTTCGTGCCGGCGTTGTGGAGAAGGCCAATTCACCGCCAAGGTGGACCAGAGACACGATATGAGAGGAGGTCAATGATTTTTCAAGTGCTATCGAAGAGCCTACAAAGGGATACAAGTGTGATGAATTTAGCCGCACTCATAATTGGACGAAAAGAAGCATATTATGGGACCTGCCATATTGGAGCACCAATCTGATCAGACATAACCTTGATGTCATGCATATCGAGAAGAATATGTTTGACAACATAATTAATACTGTGATGGACGTAAAGGGAAAGACGAAAGACAATCCCAAGGCCAGGTTGGACTTGAAAGATATATGCAGACGTCCTGCATTGCATTTGATAAAGGAAGGCAATGGGAAGTATAAGCAGCCTAAGATAATTTTCTCACTAGACAGGGAGGATGAAGGAAGACTTTGTAGTTGGATTCAGGGCCTAAAATTTTATGACAGATACGTTTCGAATTTAAGAAGATGCGTCGACCCGAAGGAGAACAAACTGACGGGTATGAAGAGCTACCACTACAACAAAAAGGCCTATTAATAACGCTCGACAAAACGTATTGATGACGCCTGATGCCTAAGCGTTATCAAAGTTTGAAATACCTTTTTTATATGACGGTTTGGGCTAATTCTGGACTTTTTATAACGTTTAAAAAATAAAATGTTATTAATATTTTAGAGCGGTGGCAAACTTGTAATATTTTTTATGTTCAATTTTTGGCAAAATCCTTGCTACACCCCGTGCTTCAATAAAAATTTTCCTCTCCCCCAAAACCGTTCTGGTCTTCTCCTTCTCCTCCTTTCTTCTCCCTCCTCTCCCCCAACTCCAAAATCCTAACCATAGATCCAAAATCCTAACTCTAGTTCAGCAACACCCTCCTCTCCTTCTCTTCTTCTCCTTCCTTTTTCCCTAACTCCAAAACCCTAACCCTAGATCCAAAACCCTAAACCTAGTTAGAAAGGGAGGAGGAGATGGGGAGGGAGCTGGAGGCCCAACCCTTTCCATCTTCGGCAGAGGAGACCAGTCCACAGTCGACAAGATTCGTCTCCTCTTCGCCTCCACCATGGTCGGCCTTGTCGAGGGATTCGTCGACTTCGTCACATGGAGAGAGTGCCGCCGTTAACAAGACCAACCGGAGGGTCGATTCAGAGCTCTTGTAACTTTTATTCAAGCATCATCTTCCAACTCTTGTATCTTTTACTCTTATATTTACTTATTTATTCAAGAGAGAGGAAGTTCAGGGATGCGATGGCTCAGTAATGCGTTGGTGGTGGCAATGGTGGGAAAGTTGGATCGTGGACATAGCACTACTTCTTGGCTCTTCTACCTCAAGGTTCCTTTTTTTTTCTTCTTCAATCTGCACCATCCTTCTTGTGTTCGATAAAATGCCCATGCCATGTGTTTTTTTTCTTTGGGATTATTTTTCTACATGCCATGTTTTTTCTACTGGACTTCTTTTTTAGTTTGAGGAAACATCTATTTTGTTGAATGAAAAGTGGATTTAAAAGTCAGAATAGCCGTATAAATGATCCAGACCCGGGTGCTTGGTTGCCCTCATATTATTGGTTACTACTTTGCTTCTTCGTTAGCTAGTGACACTAGCTAAGAATATTCTGACTCCCCATCAATATTTTGTTGTGAACGTTGAGGTTTTTTTTTATCTAACTGACAGAAATTGTTGTGTGCTTTTTATGCTTAAACGATGACAATATTTGCCCATCTTCCTGTATATGCTATACAATCAAACATTAAAAAGACATCAGCTATGAAACTGGAATCCAAATTAGAAACCGATTTTTAGTATCTTTTAGCAAATGTTTAGACATATCACAATATTGTCGATACTATTCTCCAGAATGCTGAGTGCCCATCCTTGAGTATCTTATTAAATTTATCTATGACCATTGTTGAGTATGGTAGTGCAGATTGTCTGGCTAATGGTGTTATGTTATTGATACATATGGACTAATTATGTACTTTTTGTCACAAAATTGTGTACTTTTTTTTCCATGAGACATAACTGATAGACTGGCTATGGGGTTATTTTATTAATTTGAAATTTTAATAGTAAAATTGTTTATTCTTGCAGTCTTCAAATCACACAGATCGAGAATGGAAACATAAAACCATAAATGTTGCAAAGCAAGAGGACAGTGAGAATGAGAAGTACGACATGAATAAGATATTGGAGGATATCCAGTACTTGGGTAAATGCCACCATCTTAACTTCATATTGCTTAATTTGTAATCCCTTTATATAATTCATGTTTTGACAGTTATCATATTTACATATTTCTCTTGCCTAACTAGTTCTCAGTGAACTTATGAAAAAGATCATTTGACATATTGGTTCTTTTGTTGAACAAGTGTTTTCCCTTATCACCAAGAAATGTTTAAAATATGAGAAATGATATATATGAGAAACCAAACGAGGTTCCTCATCCTTTTTTTGAAACAAGTGTTTTCCCTTATTTGATATTTTTGCTGAATGCTTTCTCCATTTAATTTTGTCCATCAGGTTTTGGTTGAAAAATGGGACTTCCTGCTGGGTGTAAACCTTCATCTTTGGAATCTAGCTAAATATTGCATAAGTTAAAATATCTTGTACTCATTAGTCATTGTAGTTATTAGAGTAGTAATACCAATAGATCAATAAGAACACAAGTGATATATTTTCATTATTAAATTGCAGGGTGCTGCCAATGGTAGAATAAAACTGCACAAATGATTGTAACTCTAGAGTTTGATCGCATTCGAAAGTCAATGTGAGTTATATTGTAAAATCAAAATCAGGAAGTAACTCCTTACTTGTAAAGGTACTTTCTGACCTCTCCATTTCCTCTTAATTACTATTTGGATAATTACCTATTTACTTTCCTACCTTTTTGGAGCTGTAGGAGTAATATTTGGCAACATGGTAGTGTATTTTTTAATCAAGTAGATCCATTAATGCTTTAACTTGGGTTGGAATAGAGGTAATCCTATCTTGCTATATTGAAAGCGGACATACTCGACAAATCTGATTTTAAAGCAGGTAACCACTTAACCGGCGCAAGTTGTCCTTATTAGTTTTCTTAGCAGGTCATGTGTAGTGTAGTGTCCTATTGTATCTAATTTTATTGTTTGCAATGTTTGCAACTTTTCCTTATATTTAAAAGATGTCCATAGTTCACGACACCTTATCATGGTCATGTATCTACTGTTCAATGCCAACGAGTCTTCTTAATCTGGTTTCCTCTTATTTCGACTTTGGCTTAATTTGCAGTAGAACCATATAACAAATAGAGTTTGGTGGCAAGATTTTCCTTGTAAAAAAGCTCTGATTACTCATCCTATTTTTGCACAGTTGAAGATTCAAAATCTGATTTTTCAGCACATCTAGCTAGCTTTATTGCATATCTTATCAATGATGTACCCAGCCAAGCATACTGGATCGAGTTGGCAAAGTATGATTTTGGAATTGCTACATGCCATTTGGTCGCTTCAATACCTGGGATGCACGTACAGAGTTCTTGTTATGCCAAAACTAACCATTTTCTATCTGTAAGTGGTTGTATGTTCCCTTTAATCATAATTTTTTGTCTTTCAAGTATTTGCTATAAGTGACCAATTGATCATGCATATGAAATTTCTAGCTCTTCCCATACATTATGCAACTCATGGGAGTCTGCTCAACCTGGATGAAGGTCCTCCAAACAACCACCTAAATTCTCTTATGTTTATGTCTATTTATATAATATTCTGAAGCTATTTTAATTTTTCTATAAAATTCTAAAGATGCATTTTTGGCCTTCTTTATGTTTTTTTTTCCATTCTTGCATAGAAAGGAAAAAATAAGATGTAAATGAAGTGAAAGTTGTTGAACCTTGTTATATAGGGCACCAATGTAAAGTTTTAATTTTCACATTATATTACAAAGTATATTGAACCTTGTTTTTATTTTTTTCAGGGTTTTGCTACATGTTCTGTGGACAGTTTTGATGTGGCCAAGTTTTGATGTAGACAATTTTGGTAGTTGTAAATATATATATATTTGGATATTCTATTTTGAGAATGTAATAAAGATGTTGATATGTACTATACTTTAAGAAATGTAATAAAGATGGTGATATATAATGTTAAGTTTTTGGAATGTAATATATAATGTGCAGTATAGAGCATTATAAATATGCTAATTTGAATAGTATAAAATGTTATAAATGTGCTGCATTGGGCCTATACATATTATCTATTCATAACATTTTAAAAATGTCCTGAATTGTGCACTATATATTAACTATTCATAACGCTTTTATAGAAACTATCCATGACGGCTTTTTTATAACGCTTTTAAAAAATATTTATAACACCCGTTTTCATAATGCTTGCTTTGAAAAAAAACGTCATTGTTTGTCATTAATGACGCTTTTTAGCCGTCATTAAAAGGATTTTTTGTTGTAGTGTACGACTGTCACATATTTATGGAGAGGTTAATTCCGATCGCATTTTGAAAATTATTACTGTCGGTCGTTTGGGATCCGTTGATAGAGCTGAGCATATCCTTCAGAGATCTTTGTTCTACTAAGTTGCTTGTCGATCGTCTAGAAAAGCAACAGAAGGATATTGCAGTAACACTGTGCAAGCTTGAGAGGGTGTTCCTTTCTGGGTTCTTCGACTCCATGGAGCATTTGCCAATTCATCTTTCCTACGAGGTACGTGTTGGTGGGCCCGTCGATTTTTGGTGGATGTACCCGTTTGAGCGGCATTTAAACCACCTAAAGAGAAAGGTGAAAAGCAAGGCTCGGGTCGAGGGTTCTATTTGTGAAGCATATGTTCTCGAGGAGATTACAAACTTTTGTTCGATGTATTTTATGCCACATGTTACTACTAATAGAATAAGAGCTCCGAGAAACGATGATGGATATCTTGAATCTGATGATACAATACTGAAAGTCTTCAATGCTTTCGGAAAGCCTTTGGGGAAAATGAAGAAAATATATCTTAATGACGAGGACTAAGGGATACTCAGTTATATATTACTCAACTGCGACGAGGATGAAGTGGAGAAGCTCGAGGTGTAAGTAACTAATACGTCCATGTTTACGTCATCTATGCATGTAATAGTGTTATTATTACACTAATTGGTCGACGAGTTGTTATTTTCAGCACATTTAATGATGAGGTGAGGTCGAGTAGACAGTACATAACGGATGAAGAACTGGAACATGAAATGAGACATCATTTTTCTTCATGGTTGAGTGCATATATAAGATGCTCAGCAATTACTTTTCGTTTATGCACTTTGCATAGTAATTAACGAAATGCTGAGTTTAATTTCTTATCTTGTGGTATTTAGGTCGATCGTCCTGACACAATTCTAGAGAATGAGTCTATTAGAACTCTAGCCTAGGGGCCTATTTATTCTATCACAATCTGGCCAAGCTATTGGGTGAATGGGTTTAGGTTCAAGTCATCAAATGCTCCGATCAGAGAGAACTTTCCAGATCTTGATTCGACCAAAAATAGTTGTTTGTGTATTCGATCTACAAACTATAAAGATGTCGATCCGGGTAATGATTTCTATGGCATCTTATGGAAGATTGTGGAGTTGACATATAACTACGGCATAGAGCCGGCTAGGATCTTGTTGTTCAGGTGTGATTGGTTCGATCCGATCCAAGATCAAGGTTAAAAAATTGACAAGCATGGTCTTGTAGATATTAACTACCGGCGTTGACATCAAGGATACGAACCATTTGTCCTAGCAAGTCAGGCTCAACTAGTTTACTTCACTACTTATCCTAGACGGGAAACACCTAGGTTGGACTGGTGGGCAGTATGCAAGACTAAAACCAGAAATACCTATGATGTTGACAAAATAGCTTATCAGGAGGACAAGCTACCTCTCGTAACAAATACAGTTGACGTGGACACAACAGAAGTTCCATATTACACATCTAATCGTGTAGAAGAGGTAGAAGTACCCGAAGAGGAAAATGAAGCAGATGAAAGCGAAGATGAGGAGGAAGAGGAAGATGAGGACACAGAGAAAGATGAAGATGAATTTTCAGAAGATGATTGAAAATAAAACAAAATATAAAATACTGTCATTTTGTTAATCTTCATGCAATAATGAATCTTCCATATTATACGTTAATACTGTCATTTTGTTTAATCCCTAGTTAATCTCTATGTTTCCATCAATCTATCCAGATGACACCTATGACCCGAGCATGTCGCTTGAGAGAGGCACAGATGGCTGCTTAGGAGGTAGTGGTACCTCCTGCTGCTAAGGATGTAGTGCTTCCTAAAATAGAGATGAAGGTCAAGGAAGAACTTCCTCCTACTATTAAGGAGGAAGTGATTCCTAAAGCTGAGAGAGCTATGAAAGAGAAGGTGGCACCAGAAGGCAGTTGCACCGGGAGTTCTTGTCATCCTGCTCCTACGGATATTGATCTTGCTGGCGTGGATCCTACTTGTGCACAGTGGCTGAGGAGGGAGATCTCTCTGCGCCTGCGTAGAGGGTAGAGCAGTATGATATGACTTTTAACCGGATTTGTTTCCGGTAGACTTATTTCTGGGTTAGACTTGGATGTTTTTACAACTCTTGATGTTTCTTATTTTCTAGACATGGTTATTATCTTGACTTGGATATTTTTGGATGCTATTATCTAGACTTGGTTATTATCTAGAAATTCAACGGAGGGTTGCTCTAGGTCTATTTTTATAAACTGTGATATGCTAAATGTATGGTTATTATCTAAAAATTCAACGGAGGGTTGCACCAGGTCTATTTTTATAAACTATGATATGTTAAATGCATGGTTATTATCTTGTAGATATCTATTTCTATCAGGTATGGCCACAGAGGATCGTACCACTGTAGCGGTAGAGGAGTATCCCGTGGAGGTAGAGGTTCCACCGGCGGACAGAGTGGTACTCCATTAGTGGATGATGGTGCCGGTCCCTCGTCTCCTAGTACTCCAGTATACCAGCCACTCAGATCTCAGTCTACGTCGACGGTACGTGGTAGTACTCTTAGGACAGACAGTACCAGGCCTGATCCTATCTTGTCCAACAGCATTCCTCCTGCGGACGGTACTATAAAGACGGAGGAGCAGATGGAGGAGGTCGCACCCACGTCGTCTCCATATGATCCGAGCGATCCCCCATGCGCCATTCGGACGAGACAAGGATGGAGATTTGGTCTGACGGGCCTACAAAGTAAGTTAATTAGTTAGCATTTATATATACTTATATCTATATATTCATGAATTTAATTATTGTTGTGTAGATATCGTCCCCCGTCAGTTCAGAGGGCATTGGGGCTATTTTTGAGGTCCAACTATGGGGGCCCTTGGATCAACTGCTCGGATGCCTCGGACGAGAGGAAGGTATTCTAGTTTACCAACTTCAAGGTAACTAAAGTATATTGCTTTTAGTATAAATCATATGCATATCATATAACTAACTAATTTAATTCTTGTAGAAAATATATTTTTATCCACCACACCGGGCTGAGACGATAGAGAAGCCATTCCCTGTTGTTGTCGCCAAGTTCATCCGGGATGCGATCGACGACCAGAAGGCTCGAGACCGCTCCGAAAAATTGATCCAAGGTTGGATCATGTCCGAGCAGTGGACTTCCATGAAGGCTAGATTCGACGCTCCTAGGTATAAGAAATGGTCGGAGAAGGCGAAGGCGGCTAGGACGAGGGCAGAGAAGTGGTGTCGTGGCTCGACTCCCATGACAAAACATTTTCGTCGCCTGGTATGTGTTTTACTATAACATATTATTTTAATAAAAGTAGGAATAAATTGTTTAATTTCAATGACAAACAAATTATTATAACAGATAAAGAGGGATGAGGATGCCAACATGGTGACCGTCTTCCTGGCCATCCATCGAAAGGACGAAAAGCTCATCGATGATCGGGCCACGTATAGCTATGTAAGTATTACTTTACGTGTCACTAAATTAGTATAACTTAAGAAATATGTAATATACATCCATATACGTAAAACAACTAGGTTGGTAGTAAATATTATGCTTATCGAGATGCGCACTTTTCTAGGAGGAGTATCGTAGGCTAGAGCGTGAGATAACTAGTGCATTTACGGAGGGAGGGGCTGGTACTTCCTCGCAGCCCCCTCCGGCTTGGACGTTGGACGAGCTCTGGATGACCGTCGTTGGTGGGCTTCAGAGGGGTACGTACTACGGTACGGGATCCTGCGGTGCCCTTGTGGCGATGCAGTCATCCAGGGCCCCCTCTGCCAGTGTGCATTCCCTACAGCCCTCACAGGAGTCAGTCAGGGTGGAGGAACTCCGTCGCCAGCTTACTGAACTGTGTGACGATCAATTATGGAGGATTACGGAGCATCAGACGGATGATGAGGACCTGTAACTCCTCTTCCCAAAAATTTTGAAATATTTTTTTATTATTTATTTGATTTAAATGGTAATTTTTAGATTTTTATAAATAATTAGTTAATTATTAGGGTAGATGACTTTAGTCATGGTTAGGAATTGGAGTACAAGGTGACTAGAAATCGTGGCACATATAGTGTAGTGGTGTTCCTTGGCTAGTATTTTAGCCATAACAGGGAAGATCCAGCCATAAGTGTGTCCTAACTAGAAAAACCAGAAAAAAATACGACTTGACCCATATAAAATGATTTAACTATTTATTGTTAGATTATTGACTTTTAGGAGACCTGACTGTACTATTCTAGCCACGACTGGACCCGAACCAAGCCCAAACCCATGTAGGGGTATTTTGCGTAAAAAGATGTCCATGTAGAGATACTTTATGCATAACCATATGTTTCATGTTTTATTTTAAGGATTAGCAAATATGCTCTAAGTAATTGTTATAGGTATCATATAAATATTTACAGGGCAATTATAAGATACTTACACTGTTTCTGTGAACAAAGTAACATAGGAGTATAATGTGTTACCAATACTACTCGTATTATTAGTTAATTATAATTTGTATCCTTACTATTATTATTATTAGTATTGATGTTATAGTTAAATAAAATTAGTTATCTTTAGTTGGTTATCATTTCATTCTCAAATAGATTTATAGATATATATGTGACCATAAATACTATATATATATATATATATATATATATATATATATATATATATATATATATATATATATATATTATATATATATATATAAATCCATTATCTCGCGATATATTGAAATTATTGCGACATGAACAAAGGTTATAACACCCGACCCCAGTTGTATCACAGAACTGACCTTTAGGTATATATATATATATATATATATATATATATATATATATATATATATATATATATATATATATATATATTGTAACGAGAGAGAGTGCCAATCGACCACAAACCCTAACCCTAAACAAAGCCGCAACGTCCCAACGATCCCTGTCCGGAATTTGACCATGGGCGTGCCCGCTGGGCCGCGCGCCATCGCCGAGAGCAAGCAGAGCCGCCCGTGCGCAAGCACAGAAACAGCAGCCGCGGCACAGTATCAACGCGGAGGCCCAACTTTACGGTATGTTTTCTCCGTCTACGTTTGATCATTTTTCGAACCATAATTTTTTTCGAAGAGCCTAGTTGACCCCCTTCAACCCTGTTCATGTAGAATTAATTCTACTAGATTATATCGATTAGGAAATCATTGCAAAAATTCCGAGAAACCTATTCGAAAATAAAGCAATAGGACAGTCCAACTCCTCGATTGGAAGGCAGTTTATAAACCAAACAAAGGATTTTTCGAAAGCTAATTAAAGGCATTCGTAGACAACCTATAGGGCTCTCTAAGCCAATTTATAGAAGTTGATTTCATTGACTACGTGCCAAGAAATTGGATCCCAAATATTGGCAAAAACCCGTTTTCAAAACTGTAAATTTTTAATAAAACTCTTCGGTACTACGTGCGTCCCGCCAAACCGGGCGACATGGTCGCGAACCGAAAGTATCGAAAGGTGTGTATCAACTTTGCGGACGTGTGGACTTTGACAGAATTTAAATTGATTGCATGTGCGCTACGAATTTGATGCGTATCCGTCGAAATTTACCGTATCGGCCTTTTTGCAAATGTCCTAATTACTTTGTACACGTTCGTCAGATCGAGAAAAAACTTACGCCAACAGGACCGTATCATTTTTGTGGTCTTGTATGCCAAGTTTTGTCCAACTCTGAGACAGTTGATCGGATCGCCGTTTCGCGGGCCCCACGATCTGATTCAACGGGCGATTTTGGTCACGGCCTGCCGGAATCCAACTTTGGGCATACGGTTGGCTTCGTATCATCAAAACAAATTTGTAAACATATAGTTTGATGACTTTAGAGACCATTGACTCTGGCACACTTTTCGGTGCAAAGCGGGTCCAACGGCGGACATCTTTTTTATGCAAAATTATCGTTTTGCCCCTGTGTCCAGAATTGGACTTAAGGATAGGCAATCCTAGCTAATTTGACTATTTTGAAAATGTTGGCAATGGTTGTTTCAGCTTTCGGAGACAGTTGTGAGAATTGGACTTTATGGCTTACTAGTTGACGGTATATTATTGGTTCTTCGTGCTACCACCAAGCAAGTATACCTTGTCGAACTTTTACAGTATTTACATGTTTTCTTGCTTGTGTATTTCTTTCCATATGTTTACCTATTTCTCATATTGTGATTGGTTTGTCGTTGACTGTTTTGCTTGTTTCTAGATTTACGTGCACGTATAGGATATTCGATATTACTTGTCTATTGGTCTTCTTCGTGTTATCGTGTCTTGTGATAGAGTTGCCAGTTCTACACCTTGTTCTTGACTTGACCATTCTTGACTAGAAGTATCTTGCATTGTACTACAGTTGAGACATACTATAGATTGGGAGTATCTTACATTGTACTACGACCTATAGCAGATTCTTTGATCTTGATATTGATTGATTGACTTGACTTATGACATACTATAGATTGGGAGTATCTTGCATTGTACTATGATTTATAGGAGTCTACAAGACCTTGTATTCCTTTAGGAGAGGAGATCGATACTAGAATTGGCTATTCTCGACTGGGAGTATCTTGCATTGTCCTACAGTCGAAATCTACTATAGATTGGGAGTATATTGCATTGTACTACAAGCTATAGGGGTTAATCGTTTGATTGATAGCCAAGTCTAGTATTACATTTTCATATGACTTATCGTGTCTTAGATGTTCTTCTTGCTTCGTCCTTATCTTCCATATATGTTATTTACTGTTATATTAGTAGGCATGTTTTATGTGTCTTGCTAGTCATTTGAGGACCTGATGATCTCTTCAGGTAGCTGGTTGTACGGAGTTAGTTAGCTGAGCATGTAGTAGTTGATTACATCTGCATGATTCAGGTATTTTGCTAGTGATATTGCTTTATTATCTTCTCATGGTCTTATGATATATTCTGCTTGTTAGCCTACTTTCATAGACTCATGTTATTCTTGGAGCCAAATCGGACAATATGCTTGTGGGCTGCAGACCATGAACTATACTTGTTCATTCTTGATTTATATACATCTCGTGGATTGAGATATAGTTTAGATTACATATTAGACATGATACCATGCTCTTGACAGCTTATACGTATTCGAGTCGGGCTGGAGTCCGCTTGATACGTAGTTGGCTTGCTCACGGACTTGTATCCCAAAAAATGGGTGCGGATCGTGACAAGTTTTTTGGTGGCCCATGCAGGTCAGAGCGTATCGTATCGGTTACGTAACTGTACTGATACGAGCCTGCGACTATGACTAAACCTTAGAAATCTCAATCCACACTGCCTTGAAAATTCTCCTAAAAATTTCTCTACGTCCTTGAAATTTCATATTTGTTCTCGATTATTCTTCCTTGCCTTCCGAACCATTGATTTTCGTCTCTTTCTATTTCGGGGTGACGAACGATCGTGCTGTCTGGAATCTATCAGAAATTCTTAAGTTATAGTATAATATTGCTTGATTATTTAATTTTTGGTTGTTTGATAGATATGGGGGATTATAGATGCCATATGTCTTAGATATCTATGGGTAATGATTCTAGCAACTAGATGGAAGGTCATAAAGTTTTAGTAACATACCTTTGAGGGAGTAGTGTGACCAAAGGTGGGTAGAAGTCCTCGAGGTTTCGTAGTTACAAAATGGCTAGGAGAAGGATATAAAATATTTTTGAGGAATTAAAATTTAAGGAGATTAAGGTTAAGGTATACTTTCTTTTTGAATTTTAAGGAATAGTTATGAATTAGAATTTCATGGACGAAATTATTTTTAAGGTGGGTAGATTTGTAACTCCTCTTCCCAAAAATTTTGAAATATTTTATTATTATTATTTATTTGATTTAAATGATAATTTTTAGATTTTTATAAATAATTAATTAGTTAATTATTACGGTAGACGACTTTAGTCATGGTTAGGAATTGGAGTACAAGGTGACTAGAAATCGTGGCACAGATAGTGCATTGGTGTGCCTTGGCTAGTGTTTTAGCCATGACAGGGAAGACCCAGCCATACGTGTGTCCTAACACGAAAAACCAGGCCAAATTGCGACTTGACCCATATAAAATGATTTAACTATTTATTATTAGATTATTGACTTTTAGAAGATCCGACTGTACCATTCTAGCCAGGACTAGACCCGAACCAAGTCCAAACCCATGTAGGAGTATTTTGGCAGAAAGACGTCCATGTAGAGATACTTTATGCATAGCCATATATTTCATGTTTTATTTTAAGGATTAGTAAATATGCTCTAAGTAATTGTTATAGGTATCATATAAATATTTACAGGGCAATTATAAGATACTTGCACAGTTTTTATGAACCAAGTAACATAGGAGTATAATGTGTTACCAATACTACTCGTATTATTAGGTAATTATAATTTGTATCCTTACTATTATTATTATTAGTATTGATGTTATTGTTAAATAAAGTTAGTTATCATTAGTTGGTTATTATTTCATTGTCAAATAGATTTATAGATTTATAGATATATATATGTGACCATATATATATATATATATATATATATATATATATATATATATATATATATATATATAAATCATATATATATATATATATATATATATATATATATATATATATATATATATATAAATATCGTGATATATTATATATATATATATTGCAACGAGAGAGAGGGACAATCGACCACAAACCCTAACCCTAAACCACGTCGCCGCAACGTCCCAACGATCCCTGGCCGGAGTTCGACCATGGGCGCGCCCCTGGGCTGCACACCGTCGCCGGGAGCAGGCGGAGCCGCCCGCGCATGAGCACAGAAATGGCAGCCGCGGCAGCAGTATCAACGCGGAGGCCCAACTTCACGGTATGTTTTCTCCGTCTACGTTTGATCATTTTTTGAACCACAAATTGTTTCGAAGAGCCTAGTTGACCCCCTTCAACCCTGTTCATGTAGAATTAATTCTACTAGATTATATCGATCAGGAAATTATTGCAAAAATCTCGAGAAACCTATTCGAAAACCGAGCAATAGGACAGTCCAACTCCTCGATTGGAAGGCAGTTTATAAACCAAACAAAAGGATTTTTCGAAAGCTAATTAAAGTCAGTCTTAGAAAACAAATAGGCTCTGTAACCCAATTTACAGAAGTTAATTTCATTGGCTACGTGCCGAGAAATCGGATCCCAAATATTGACAAAAACCCGTTTTCAAAACAGTGAGTTTTTAATAAAACTCTCCGGTACGACGTGCGTCCTGCCAAATCGGGCGATGTGGTCATGAACGGAAAGTATCGAAAGGTGCGTATCAACTTTACGGACGTGTAGGCTTTGACATAATTCAAATTGGTTGCGTGTGCGCGACGAATTTG
This sequence comes from Iris pallida, assembly GCA_029216955.1. Classification (NCBI taxonomy): domain Eukaryota; kingdom Viridiplantae; phylum Streptophyta; class Magnoliopsida; order Asparagales; family Iridaceae; genus Iris; species Iris pallida. The sequence continues at coordinate 5,428,071 of JANAVB010009800.1, forward strand.
ATGCGTATCCATCAAAATTTCCCGTATCGACCTCTTTGCAAATATTCTTATTACTTTGTGCACGTTCGTCAGATCGAGACGAAATTGTGCCAACAGGACCGTATCATTTTTCTGGTTCTGTATGCCAAGTTTGGTCCGATTCTGAGACAGTTGATCGGATCGTCGTTTCGTAGGCCCCACAATCTGATTCAACGGGCCATTTTGTGCACGGCCTGTCAGAATCCAACTTTGGACATACGGTTGTGTTCGTATCATCAAAACGAATCAGTAGACATGTAGTTTGATGACTTTAGAGACCATTGACTCTGGCATATTTTTTGGTACAAAGCAGGTCAAATAGTGGTTATCACTACTAAAATACAACGATTTAGTGACGGCCCTATCCGTCGAAAATTCGTCGATAATTCATATTACCGACGGATTTTCGACGAATACGGGCTAAAAAAAATCCGTCGGGAATAACCTCGTCGCTAAAACTAGCTCGTCGCTAGTCCGCCGCTCTGCGACTAATTAGCGACGGATTTCCGTTGGCAAAATAAAAACTTTTAGCGACGGCAAGTCGACGGCTTCCCGTCAACTTCGACAGTTTAAATTTTTAATATATTCATACAATTAGCGATGGATAATACGTCGCTAAAACGTCGTTAAACGCGTATCAGAGGGTTTCCGATACGCAAAATATATCGCTAACCCGTCGCTAATCCGTCACAAACCTCGTCGGATTAGCCGCGGGTGAGCGACGGATATTCCGTCGACCTGCTCCTGGAAATCTTTCACAATTCAAGGACCTCGGCGACGGATAATCCGTCGAGTTTTAGTTGCCCATCCGTCGTTAACTGGGAATCCCCCCGTTAGCGACGGATAGTCCGTCGGAAATTGGTCGCCAGTCCGTCGGTATCTGGAAATATTTTGAAAAAAAATAGCATAAAGCTGGGCATTCCCAATATACACAATTCCAATATACCAAACACACAAATAATCCCAAGCAATTCCAATATACACAACACAAATATTCAATATTCAATAAAATAAATATCTCAAGCACAAATATACAAAATACACAAATATTCCAATATACAAAACACACAAACAATTCCAACACACAACTATCCCAAGCATTCAAATTGTTCACACAAAACACATAAATATTCAATATTTAAACACAAATATTCAATATTCAATAAAAAGGAAAATCGACTTTGGCCTCAGCAAAGACCGCAAGTCAGACGATGAATCCTCACAGCCATGGATCATAGTTGCGTTGAGACATGTACCATTCTATTAGCCACTTTGCATATGAAGGCTCAATCTGGTTGAGGTCTTCTGTAGGGACAGGAGGGTCGGTCCCGTGCTACTACTCTCTGACGGTGGCTCCTCCTTAACTTCAACCATGGGAGCAATTTCTTCCCTGATGGTCATCGGTTCTTCCTTGACCTCGACCTTTGGTAACACCTCCTCCTTAACAGTCACCGGCTCTTGTTTGATGACGGGAACTTTCTCCGAAACCACCTATACCCCCTCCCCCGATCCGATACACCGATCCGAAACCACCGATACTCATAGGAATGGTCCGATCGGTATCGGTATCGGCCGATACTTTAATAAATTATTAATATTAATAATTTATTAATACCTATTTGTTTTTCGATACCAAAAAATCCGATACTCCGATCCGAAACCACCGATATTACCGATACCCCCGATGCCGATACTCATAGGGATAGTCCGATACCGATACCGGGACATGCCAAACTGTATCAGTATCGGACAGTATCGGATCGGTATCGGTCAGTATCGGATATCGGTTAGTATCGGAGCGGGACATGCCAACCTGTACCGGAATCGGTCAGTATCGGTCCGAAACCGATTTCGATTTCGATTCCGATACCGATTTCGATACCCCCTCCCCCGATCCGATACTCATAGGATTGGTCCGATCCGAAACCACCTATACCCCCTCCCCCGATCCGATACTCCGATTCGAAGCTACCGATACTCATAAGAATGTTCCGATCCGAAACCACCGATACCCTCCTACCCCCTTCCCTACCCCGCCGGACAGCAAACTGTTATGACCCGCACCCACCGTGAGGGTACAACAGAAATGAAATAACATAAGTCTCAATATCTCCATAAATATACAACTCTGAAATCAAGACAACGACTAACATAAAAAAGGAAAACAGTCTAGAATATCTAAACTATGCAATGGGTATCATCCTCAGCAGCTGCCTGAACCTTCCCAGGGGTCCTGGTCGCGAGTGTCATCTAGGCAAGTTCCATAGTAAAGGGTGCAGGGTTCCTCATCATCCTCTGTAAAATTTTCAACATGTCCAGTCAGGACAGGAGCGAGCACAATACATCTCATGTAGATCATAACAGGTTAGAAAATATAAACATACAAGAGAGTACGATACATGAAATTGAAAGAAAGTACATAATGTAAATAGAGAGAGAACTGTAATAGAAATATCTACTATAAGTAGAGAGCTACCAGTGACTAGTGATTTAGAGTACAAAGTCGACATGTGAACGATTGGATTTGCACATGAATGTACTAAAGAGGCGCACATGGTTATACTACTTTGGAATTGTTCACATGACTATTTATACTCCCCCATACCCCAATCAATACACAAGGATCCAGACAAGTTATGTTACGCACATGATTTTCACATGAAAGCCCATAAATGGGTGCACATGAAGTATATATGAGGGCTCATAAATGAGTGCACATAAAATTCACATGAAGGCCCATAAATGGGTGCACATGAAATTCACATGAGGGCTCATAAATGAGTGCACATGAAGTATAGGTTATACATGAGATACATGAGAAACATGACCGAACATAAGAGCACATGAGAGTACATGAGCATGCATGAACGAGCATGAAGAACATGAGAAACATGAATAACACGAGAGCGAGGAATACATGATGTGCATGAAACACACGACATGATGTATCCGATGCTCCCAAGGGGGATAACATCTCAATGTAGGGATCCATATAGTACCAATCTGCGATAATATCGTGACAGCATCAAATGAGGTAAACTAGAGCAGGAATATAATTCTAAGCAAGTTATGAAATGATCAGAGAATGTACTCGCCTGGTATCTGAATAGCTGTGAAAATGTACTGTCCGAGATGAGGTACCTAACTCCTAGTTAGAGCAACACAAGTCAAGATGTATACAGGGGATGATAAATGTAATCTACAATGCATCTGCATGCTGTCTAGGTCAAACTAGGCTAAAGTCAACACTTAGTCAACTCTAGTCAACTATACTAGTCAAACTAGGTCAACTAGGTCGAGCATACCCCAAACAAGTCTCACTAAGCCTAACCAGTCTACCCTAGCAATCACACACCAATCACCAGTCACACAAGTGCAACATACAAGTTATATACAATAAGCATATATAGGCTATACCTAAATAACATGGCACTCAAGATACAGTATATAAAGGAAATAAAATATATATATACAGATACTACGACACTCTATACAACACAGGCATGTATATCTATAGATAGGATTAGAGAGGGTTAGAGCTATCATGTATGTAAAGGCTATGTGTGTGTATAGGTGTGCATAGGCAAGAATGGGTTCCAACACTAGTTACACTACACATGGTATATAGGTTAACCATTTACATACACATTGCCTTATATTTACACATGTATCAATCCATATATTTATATAACTATATATTAGAGGGAAAAATGACATGCATAATAGTGTATACATCAAGACATGTGTGTGTGTGTAGATTGGTGAGAAAACAGGGTTCAGGATTGTTAATGTATATAAACTCAGATTTGTATGTGTGTGTATCTAAGCTACATGTGTTCTCAGGTATCAAGGCATAGGGTATAGTGTGACAGGGTTTTATGTGTAATAGTAAACTAGAATGTGTGTGTGTCAAAAAGTTAGCAGGACAGTGTAGATGGCAGTGTAGATGGATTTGTGGGTTTGTGTGTGTACCATTGTGTATGCATAGGGTCTTATCTATAATGTGTGCTCAATCACAGGTTTTAAATGTCCATAAATCAATGTGCCAATTCTCAGAAAATAGCCTACAATCTCAGATTTTAGGAGAGAACTCATCTCAGTTCTTCTCATCAACCAAATCAAGTATCAACTACATCAACCAATTTCTCAGTTTTGAAAATGTACCAATGTCAGTTTTCAGATTTAGGAAACAGTAGGGGCATCTCAGTTAATGTGGGGTAAGTGTGCATCAATGTGTGCGTGTGTATAGTGTTCAAATCAGTGTCAATCTCAGTGTGTGTGAACATGTGTAAACCTTTAGAAAATCAGTAGAGTGTCATAGATGTGTGTCTAGGTTCTCAGAAAAAATAAAACAGTGGGCAAGTGTGTATCCATTTCAGTTTTGTGTGTGAATGGACATAGGAATAAATATGTGTGACAGGAAACAAAATCAGTGATGTGTCAATGGGTGAAGGCAAGGGAAATCTCAGATTTTACAAAACAAACTCAATCCCTATATAACTAAAAACCTGACTCGATATGTATTCAAATCGAGATCGAATCCCAAATACCAATTTGTGAAAGGAAATCAGTAAAACAGTGGACTGAACATACATATATGTATAGGACTGCACATGTAGGGACTGTTCTCAGGTATCAGAACAAGGCAGGGGGGTTCCAGGTTTCAGTTAGTGCGTGAATGTGTCTTAGTGAGTGTGATATGGCGTAGATAAGTGTGTGACAGGAAATGAGTTGAGGAGATCTGTGTGTGTAGTTACATGTGTGTCAGTCTCAGGTTTTGTGTAAGTGCAGATGTGTCAAAGTGTTCAAATATGTGTGATTGAGTGAAACATAAACCAGTGCAATGTCAGTGCTTGAAACCCCAGGCTTTTAGTGAAAGAAAATCTCAGGTATACAAGTGTGTACATATATGAGTAAAATGGTCATTAAGTCTCAGGAATAGGGAAACAGTTCTCTGGTTCATGTTTTCAGTTTGTGTGTATAAGCAGGGTATTTAGGTCTGTACATGGCAGCAAGTAGTGTCAAGTTCAGTCATACATATGTGGGTAGGGTCACAGTTGTTCAGTGCAAATAGGAACCCAATCTCAGGAAATTCTAAAGTTTATGGCAGTTAACAATGTAATCTCAGGATACCTATATAACATCTCAGTCAATTCTAACCCCAACCCAATTTCAAAATCCCAATCCTCAAACACAACTCTTAACCAACATTTGAGGATTCTAAAATATATGTAATGAATTAATCTAGGAAATTAAACAGGGGATTTGGTTTTGAAACACATTAAATTCAGAAAACTCAAAACAGTACCATGTATCAGGAATCCCATTTCAAACCCAAAAATCAATAAAAATCAAATCGAAAGTTCCAAAACAGGTGTACATGAATGTTCCCTACATGTATACGTGTCTAGGGGGTCCATTCGTGTCTAGGAAACTGGACACGAAGTATCCAAATTCGAAATGGAACAGTCATCTGAAACTGGCAGTGGGGACTGCCTTGTACAGCCATGTCGAGTCCAATAGGACTCGACACACAATACGAGGAGGGTCGTGTCCGTGTCCAGTGATAGAGTGGGTCTAGTACTAGGGAATTGACACCCTGAATCGGGTCAAATATGTGTCGTGTCCGAGCCGAACGTGCGTATCAGTGAGGGAGAATTCCCGTACGTGCACACAATACGTGTCCAGTGCGCGCGTGATTTCTCCTTGCATGGTGAATTATATGCTTCCGAATTATGGGAGCATAGTGTCAGTGATTGCTCCAACAACTCCACAAAATTTTACATGTCCTGGTATCCTGTGTATCGAGATCTCAGTGTCGGGCAGCAGGGGAGACCCTAGCCCGCGCACGGGGCTGTGTCCACGCCATCGTATGGACACGACACGACACGACACGACACAGAAACATGGTTTAGGTTTATGGAAATCAGAAGACACATAAAAAAACAACATTTTTGTTCAAAATGTTTTCAAAATCAGTGAAAAGAAATCATCACAGGCATTTCATCAAACACCTAGGTTCAAGGACTGATATGTGTCCGATACGGACACGAAATGGACACGACTCGACACAAATCCAATACCTACGGCTAGGGGACACCTAGGGCTATACAAATATGTAAGGAAATGGAAAATCTAATGAATTTAGATAGGGTTACCTATTGGTTGTTCGTCCTCAAGAAAACTCCTAAAATGAGGATTCCTCCTTGCTAGCCCAATGCTCCAAATTGATTTGAACCTGAGATTTCTCTCCATGAATACAAAATAGGACTAGATTAGGATCATATGCAAAAGACTAGAGTGAAAAAGGATTGAAATTGAAGAATCTAGGGATTGGGGAAGAAATGACATTACCTCTTTCTTCAAAATGTTGAAACATTACAAAAGAGGCAAGAACATGGAGGAGATGACTTTATAGGGTTGGGAATGACCTAGTGGCTGGTCATAAAGGATAAAATTAGGGTTAGGGTTTCAAGTCATGGGCTTTGGGCTTTCTCTAGGCTAATCGAGTTCAACACCATTTCAATAAATCAAGCCTCACTAATTAAAACTCCTACTTAGATCCTAACTAGATATTTTCTAGCCACAACTTAAGTTAACCATTCTAACTTAACCCAAGGGTTAAGTCTATGCTTCTAGGTTAGGTCCATTCTAGGTTAAAGACTAACAAGACACCAAAAAATTATTTAATTAATAACAAATTCACATACATTCCAATAAATTCTAATAAATCCTATTAAATTCAAATAAATTCAAAATGACCAAAATACCCTCAAGCTAAAATGATAAATGAAATACCCTAATCACATGGCTAGGCTCTAGGTCAAGCTGTCTCTAGGGTTACACTAGCAAAACACCAAAATCATAAGTCATAATTTTTAAATAGTTTTAAAATGATTAAAAATCACCAAAAATTATATTATTATTTAAATATCATAATTTAATAATTAAAATCATAAAATTTCAAAATTACCCTCATTTAGAAAACTGGGTATTACACAAACCCCCTCCCCCTCCCACACACCCCGACAGCAAACCCCTACCCCACCCCCCCTCCTTCCCGACAGCAAACACCCACCCCCCTCCCCTTCACCCCCCGACAGCAAACCCTAAACCCTACCCCTGCCCCCCGTCCCACACCTAACACCGTCTACCCCCCGCCCCCCTCCCTCCTTCCATCACCGTCGGCCCCCGCGACAGCCGGCCCACCCCCCCACCCGAAACCCTACCCCTGTCCCGAAACCCTATACCCTACCCAGCCTCCCGCCCTCAACAACCTCCCCCCCGCCCCCACTCCCTCCCTCCACCCTATCGGGCCCAGCGACAGCCGACCCCCCCACCAACCCGAAATCCTATATGTTATGCTAAACAGAGAGAGAGAGAGAGGGGGAGAGGAGAGAGAGCATACCTGATAGAGAGAGATATCCCGTCGGAGAGACCTTCGACGGAGAATGTGACCCGTCGGAGAGAGCTCGCCGGAAAGAGAGAGAGAGAGAGAGAGAGAGAGAGAGAGAGAGAGAGAGAGGGAGGGGGAAGAGAGAGAGAGAGTCTTTTTGGGGGAATAAAAAATTCTCCCCCGTCGGTTCAATTTAAGTTAGGTTACAGTATTTAGCGACGGATTACCGACGAATATATCCGTCTGTAGGTAGTCGCTAAATACCCACTAGATTACCGACGGAACGTCCGTCGCTAGATAGACGCTAATTTAGCGTACCATTTTTTTTAGATTTTGCCGCCACAATGTTCGACATATTAGCGACGGACATGAATCCGTCGCTAAAGTTTCGTCAAATGAGCGACGGATGTGCGACTGATTTTAACGCAAAAAAACTAAAAAAATTATCCATTGCTTTCTGACGGTAGCCCGTCACAAGGTAGTCGCGAGACCGTCGCTATGGCCGACGGATACGATCCGTCGCTAATCGTCCGTCGCCAAATTGCTGTATTTTAGTAGTGTATCATTTTTTGCCCAAAATTACCATTTTGCCCTTGTATCCAGAATTGGACTTAAGGACATGCAATCCTAGCTAATTTGACTATTTTGAGAATGTTGTCAATGTCTGCTTCAGCTTTCGGAGACAGTTGTGATAATTGGACTTTATGGCTTACCAGTTGACGGTATATTATTGGTTCTTCGTGCTACCACCAGGCAAGTATACCTTGCCAAACTTATACAGTATTTACATGTTTCCTTACTTGTTGTATTTCTTTCCATATGGTTACCTGTTTCTCATATTGTGATTGGTTTCTTATCTATTGGTCTTCTTCGTGTTATCGTGTCTTGTGATAGAGTTGCCTGTTCTACACCTTTTTTGACTTGACCATTCTTGACTGGAAGTATCTTACATTGTACTACAGTTGAGACATACTATAGATTGGGAGTATCTTACATTATACTATGACCTATAGCAGATTCTTTGATCTTGATATTGATTGACTTGACTTGACTTGTGACATACTATAGATTGGGAGTATCTTGTATTGTACTACGATTTATAGGAGTCTACTTGACCTTGTATTCCTTTAGGAGAGGAGATCGATACTAGAATTGGCTATTCTCGACTGGGAGTATCTTGTATTGTCCTACAGTTAAAACCTACTATAGATTGGGAGTATCTTGCATTGTACTTCAATTGTAGCTCCCCTTCTCAAAATTTTGAAATATTATTTTATTTTATTTATTTATTTGACTTAAATGGTGATTTCTAGAATTTTTTTATAAAAATTAATTAGCTAATTATTACGATAGAGAGCTTTAATCATGATTAAATTTGGAGTACAAGGTGACTAGAAATTGTGGCACGGATAGTGCAGTGGCGTGCCTTGACTAGTGTATTAGCCATACCAGGGAAGGCCGAGCCATAGTGATATCCTAACTAGAAAAACCAGGCTAAGTTGTAACATGATCCTATAAATAATCTAATTATTTAATTATTATTGTATTATTGACTTGTAGGAGACTTGGCTGCACCAAACTAGCCGGACTGGACCTGAACCAAACTCAAGCCCGGGTAGGCATGTAGGGAGACCAAGGACGTCCTTGAGGACGTACTTTATCTGTATGCAAAAATTTTGTATCTATTTAGGAATTAACATATGTTTTTAGATATTTGCTATAAACATAGAATATAGCTATTATTAAAATAACTGGCGTTTTGGAATATATGTACAAATTTTTGGAGCCAAATAAATGGCGTGTTTGATGAGTTCACTGAAATATATTATTGGTTTAATTTCAGTATTATTTGGATTATTATTATTAGTAATGTTGTTGATGTTATTATTAAATAATAATATTTTACTATTATTGGTTATGTTTATTTTATTGTCAAATAAATATTATATTATATGTGTTCATATTTATGTAGGTAGGCCCTACACTAGGAAATAAATAGTATTGAGGTTATTTGGATTTTATGAGGATTATCATATAAGTATATATATAAAGGTATATGTGTGTGTGTGTATATATATAAAAATATATAATATACATATATAACTATAAAGAAAAGAAAACAAATGAAATAAATAAAAAGCAGCAGCATTCCAAACCCAGAACCCAGCCGAGCGGGCCAATAGACCCGAGCCCGACCCCTGTACACTTCACAGCCGCGATATATATATATAAACATAGGGAGAGACGAGTAGGGCAAAAACCTAAACCTTGACGCAGCGTCACCGACACCCCTACCTCTGCGCGGACACCCTGGCCACCGCAGCGCCGCCGCGCTCGGCCGTAGTCGGCCAGGAACGCGCGCGCGCGACAGCAACAGCAGCCTCGCAAGCTCGACTTCGTATGGTAATTTTTTGACGCAACGATCGGTCGTTCTTCGAGCCATCGCTTCGGGTGTGTACACAACATATAGGACTGTAAGTCTCTTCAATTTATTTATTTTCATATGCCCTAGATTTCTTGAGAGTTCGACGTCAAAACTGACGAATAACTGCTCGAAAAACAGAACAGTTATTGGTTCAAACACCCGATTTGGAAGACGACTTTCGGTCAAGCGATTGACATTTTTGAGAAATTAATTGAACAGAAGTTTAGACAACCTAACCACGAAAAAAACCTCATTATTAGTTTTATTTATCGTGGATTAGACAGTAGTAGAAATCGGATTAAAAATCAATGAAAAGCTTAAAATACTGTTTTAGAAAAACATAAAAACCCTCCGATACGACGTGCGTCCCGCCAATCCGAACGATGTGGTCGCGAACCAAAAGTACCGAATGGTGTATAACAGCTTCATGGTCGTGTGGGCTTTGACAGAATTCAAATTGGTTGCATGCGCACGACGAATTTGTTCCGTATCCATCGAAATTCACCGCATCGGCCACTTTGCAAAAACTCCAATTACTTCATGAATGTTCATTAGATCGAGACAAAACTTGCGCCAACAGAACCGTATTATTTTTTGGTCCTGTATGCCAAGTTTGGTCCGATTCTGAGACAGTTGACCGGATCACCGTTTTACGGGCCCTACGATCCGATTCAACGAGCAATTTTGTGCACGGTCTGCCGGAATCCAAATTTGGACATACGATTGGGTTCATATCGTCAAAACAAATCCGTAGACATATAGTTTGATGATTTTAGAGACCATTGACTCTGGCACACTTTTCGATGCAAAGCGGATCCAACAGCAGACATTATTTTAGTCCGAAATGACCGTTTTGCCCCTGTATCCAGAATTGGACTTCAGGACAGGCAATCCTAGCTAATTTGACTATTCTGAGAATGTTGGCAATGTTTGTTTCAGCTTTCGAAGACATTTGTGAGACTTGGACTTTATAGCTTATCAGTTGACGATATATTGTTGGATCTGCGTGCAACCTCCAAGCAAGATACCTTGCCTCCCTCTACTGTTCATTACTCATGCTTATAGTTCCTTTACTTTATATATGTTATCAGTTAGTTCTATAGTTTTTCATGATTTACATGCTTATTTAGTCTCTATCTCTTTATATGTTATCAGTTAGTTATTTCAGTTCTCTTGATTTGTATTCTTTACCTTAGAAAATGTTGACTGGTTTATTAGTCGTGTTCTCCTATCGTTATCGTGCTTGACTGGATGTCGTGGTTCTACCGGATTGGTTCTCTCTTCTATCGTATCATAGGAGGAGTAAGTCATAACGGCACAGCTGTACATTGATTTCGTGAAGCTAACCTGCGAGTCCACACTAGGGGCGAGGGTTAGTAGTTATCTGTTCCGCACCTGTGAGTCCACACTAGGGGCTAGGGTATCTTGATGCTAGCCTGTGAGTCCATACTAGGGGCGAGGGTTAGTAGTTGTTTCAAACCTGCGAGTCCACACTAGGGACGAGGGTTTGAGTATCTATTGATCTTATGACATGTTTTCTCTTATTCTCATCTAGCAGTTCATTTATGTGTAGTGGTTCTTGTACCCGTGTTCATGATCATTCTGTCGGTAGTCACTTGTTAGTAGTCATCATGTCAGTCAGTTGTCATAATTTTGTCTTTTTTCCTGTTTATATCCTGTTTATATTTTATTGTATGATTAAAGTGCTAGATAGGCATGTTTTTATGTATCTTGCTATGTCCCCTGAGGACCTGATGATCTCTTCAGGTTTAGTGATTGCATGGAGTTAGCTAGTAGTTCTGGATGGCGGATGTGATGATACGCTTGCGGGATTCAGGTATCGTTACTACGTTTATTATCCACTCGTACTTTCATACCTTATCATGAGATATCATGTTTCTTGATTCAGTTTTTAGACTCTTGTTACTTTCTTTAGAGTCTTATCGGACATATATGCTAGTAGACTGTAGACCACGACCCATAGTGTTCATTCATGTTTCGTACACTTATTGTAGATTTGAGATATAGAATGTTTTACTATGATTTGGTAGTTTACCATTCTCTTGACAGCGTTTACGTATTCGAGTCGGACTGGAGTCCGCTTGACATGTAGCTGGCTTGCTCACGCTCTCGCATTCGAAAAGCGAATGCGGGTCATGACAACAAGCGATAGGGGTTAATCGTTTGATTGATAGCCAAGTCTAGTAAAACATTTCCATATGACTTGTCGTGTCATAGATGTTCTTCTTGCTCCGTCCTTATCTTCCATACATATTATTTACTGTTATATTAGTAGGCATATTTTATGTACCTTGCTAGTCCTTTGAGGACCTGATGATCTCTTCAGGTAGCTGGTTGTACGAAGTTAGTTTGCTGAGCATGTGGTAGTCGATTACATCTGCATGATTCAGGTATTTTGCTAGTGATATTGATTTATTTTCTTCTAGTGCTCTTATGATATATCCTGCTTGTTAGCCTAGTTTCATAGACTCATGTTATTCTTGGAGCCTAATCGGACAATATGCTAGTGGGCTGCAGACCATGAACCATACTTGTTCATTCCGGACTTATATACATCTCGTAGATTGAGATATAGTTTAGATTACCATATTAGACATGATACCATGCTCTTGACAGCTTATACGTATTCGAGTCAGGCTGGAGTCTGCTTGATACGTAGTTGGCTTGCTCACGCACTTGCATCGCAAAAAACGGGTGTGGGTCGTGACAGGACCTTACCGCATAATTTGATATGCTTGAGCACACCATTATGGAGACGGGCGAGAGGGTGGATCGTGCCATTCAGACGGGGCATGAGCAGACGGATCTTGCCATTCATGCGTTGCACGGGTCGCAGGTGGCCATTGGCGAGCAGGTTTCGAGGCTGGCGGCTGTTATGGATTCTACCAACTCCAGACTGCTAGCCATGGATCAGATACTTCCTGGTCGTGCGTCGGCATCCACACCGACTGTATCGGTTCCACTGCCTCCTCTTCCTTCTACTGATAAGTCATCATCGGCGATGATGACCCTGGCGCAGTATAGGTTCATGATGTCCTGATACCGGGACTGCCTACTCCTCCTCCTCATCCTGAGCAGGCGTAGTAATCCTTTATTGGACTTATTCATTTGTTGTGTTGGTGACCCATTGTTGGGTCTTTATGTATTTATTTTATACACTTACTTACAATTTGTGTTATGTTATGTTGAACATTATCGGACACACTTTTTATAGCCGTTTGGTAGTGGATTTTATTCCACCCGACTATTTCCTGTATTTTTGATCGTTAGATTCTATTTATTTGATTATTGGTAGTGCATTTTTATCATTTGTCTCTATATTGGTTTATCGGTGTTGAGTGTTCTACCGAAGGGGTCGGCGAAACCAGAAAATTCTACGGAGGGACACTCCGGGTCTATTATTTGTAAACTGTCACTCTAAATACAGGTACAATATTTTATAATGTAACTGTCATTTATATAAAAAGCATACAAAATTCTATTTTTAATATTTTTTTGGAGTTAGCAATGCTCAGCGACGCTTTGCGACGCAAGCATACGTCGCTAAGGTGTACCGAAATGTCGTAAACCTGAGAATCAGAACGTCGCAAAAATGTTGAAGTGGACATATTACAGGTCAGCAACTTTAGTCAGGCAAAGTCGCTATCATCGTCGCTAAGTTCATATCAATACGTCGCTATGCAAGTATCGTAACGTCACTGGATGTTGCCAAACGTCGCTAAAATGGTGTCATAGCAATCCCAAATTGCCAGATATGGAGTCGCTAAACATGGCCAAAGTTTACAGTTTACGTCGCTAGCAATTGAAATATCAGCAACAATTAGCAACGAATTTGTACATCGTAGATTAGCAATGCAATATCGGTAAACATCGCTACTTGTGAAAAAATCTAGCGATGTGCTGCATCGTAGACTTACGTCGCTATAGCGACGAACAACAACGTTTCTCTAGTTAGCGACCATGTTTTACGCGATACTGTTAAAATGTCGCTAATTTCGTAGCCGATTTATTTTAGCGACGTATTTTTGATGTTTAGCGACGTCATCTGGCGTCGCTAATGTGACATAATTTGGTAGTGCTAAGAGTATAAATATCTCCACATCCACATAAGTACAATATGGAATCATACAATGTCTTAAGTCTAGTACAAATCTAGCATAATAAAATGCTAATGCTGACTAGGCTACATCTACTGGAGTCTCCTCTACTGGACTGGCTCCTCTTGGGTCTCCTGCAGATAGCCCTCATCTACACCTGATCCATAATAGGTAGGACAGAAGTCCTCTAGATCCTCTGAAAAATATTATCCAGCCAGGATTTGAGCGAAGCACAAACTTTAATAGCAGTTCCAATTATAAGATAAATGCTATAAAATAGTAACAATAAGTGCACTACATGATGACGATAAATAACTGAATCATAACCAATGACATCAATATAAAAATTTGACAACACAACTATATGGCAAGATAGATAAAGAAGAGTATAAAAAATACAAATACGACTATGTGTTAGAACAGGTAAAGAGGATTAGTAGACATAGCAATAGAGAACATTTCAGTAAATAGGTAATTGACAGGAAGGAACTGCACTAACTACGTATTTTGAAGTACTAGTGTTAACATGTAATCGACTTGGGAACTTGCACAATATGATTGTGCCCGGGTAATCATACGTGAGGTGTATGATTAACACTCACAATACTTCCTCCTGCACAATAAGGGTATGATCACACATCTAGCTAGTACTTCCCTCATCCCGACTAGTAAAAAGATCCAAATCAGGACATGTTACAATACGATAATCATGCATAATATGAAGGTAATATCACATGTCCGAAGACCCAACTATATCAAATTTGTGTACCATCGTGTCAGAAATCAAGTAGAATATCACTAAGTACATGAATCATAGTAAATATCGTATAATAAAAACTATCAAAAATGTACTCGCTTGTGGTTCTGAGCAACAAGTGTGAATCGAGGTCCAAATTAGAATCGCAAAGACCTAAATATGAAATATTAATGTTAATCTAGTGTTCTGGAATGATAATGATGTCAAACTAGTAAATTTCTAGTTCTTCAAGCCGCCTCTAGGTCAAACTAGGCCAAAACAGTCAACTAGGTCAACTCTAAGTCAAACTAGTCAATCCTAGATCAGGCCTAGATTTTTAGGTCAATACCTTGCTAAAACAAGTTATAGCTAATATTAGCCTACATTAGTTAATATAGATATTACTAATAATAGTTAAATCACTACACTATATATCATATAACATATCTAGGACCTAATATACGACTAGTTACTACCTTATATATATAACTCATATATACTAGTATTACAAATTATACAAGCTATTAGACCAATACTTTACCCTTAACTTAGCTATTACCTCTCTACCTTAATATCTTGACACTCAAGTATTAACCTACCTAATTATGGATACCTTGATACCAAGTACCCCAACTCATGACCTACATTAGTACTCATGTGCGTCTACCCATATCACAAAACTAACTTCACTTAACTCTACCCCTATAATTGATACTCACCTTTACCTCACATTGATCCATGGTACTACTCTTCAATTCAATTTATTGCTATTTCTCCATAATACCCCAAATATTCGAACCTGTATCAGTCACAAACTATACACACTCACCTTGACAGTAATTCTAACATATACCACTCTAGCTCATCTCTGAATTCTAAACTACAATATCCTCAACTCCATCCCATGCTTCACTGAGCAAGGATACCTTGCTACACAATCCTTGTCCCAGTGTAATTCTGAATGCAATGAGCCTTTGCTCCTACACTGATACCCAACTGCTGGGTACAACAAGTGTACATATGCACCCTATAGAGTCTGCACCCATTGTGTCTGTGCTCAAGTCCAAAGACTGCAACTCCAAGCTTATCTACTGTCTACCCTTTATTGCAGAGATAAGTCCCCAACCTCACTGTTACCTGCAATAATCTAACATCTCCCTATTTACATCTGAACCCGAGTTCCTTACAAGCCTATACACACAACACATAAGTTTTCTTGCTTGTGTCTACCTACATTGCTGTACTGACCATGTGCTTAAATTGTACTACTGCAACATAGCACAACCTATGCTCCCACGATATGCCATTTCCCCCTAACAGCCCATTCACCCACATCTCTTATATACCTCTGCCTCTTATGGTTGCACATTACAACATAGTTGCTGCTCCTAACCTCTTGTATCACATGCATCTAAACCCAGGTTTTCCCTATTCCCTGATACACATCTCTATATTGAAACTCCTGTACTGCAGGCTCCAAACCCGAGCTGTATTTCCCCCTGTGCTCACGAGAACAACAACCACTACAAGTATACCTATAGCTTTAGTTGCTTTATTATTCCATCTGCCACACTACAACAACCACATAATGATACTCCAATCCTCTCTTACAAATATGGATATAGATACACATATACATATCAATTTGACACACAACCTTTCCATAATATATATAAAAATACATAGCTAGAGCCTAATCCTCTATGGCACATCCATTGGGGTATGCTCCCAATGATATACATACTCGAACCTAACCGTGCATATCATGAGATACCATGACACAACACCACGTATCCTATTTAGGACACACACACTCACAATCTCAACTCAAAAAGGACACACAAATTCCTTTGTGGACACGTATCAAACACTTGGTGGTCATAAATTTGTAACTCTACCAAACCCTATGTATCAAATGGAAATGACACCCCTAGCACTTAGTTCTTCTCCAACTTGGTTTGGCATTCCTATTGGTAGGTTCCTATGTATCCAAATGGTGTTCCTAACCATGAAATTGGTAGAAAATAGAAATTTACCCAACTTGTGTGTCCCTCCTTTGGAGAACTCCATGCTTGGATCGGACATACCACTACACGAAAAATGACGATTCTTGACGGTTTATAAGTTGATGGTCATAAAAATGTCAAAAAAATGGGTTATCTTGACGGATTTAGCCTTACGTCAAGAAATGCCTTATTTTATGTTAATTTAGCAATCTTACAGCATAATAGTTGACGGTTTTAGAGGATTCATCAAGAAACATCCTTTATTTAGTGACGGTTCGGTAATAACCGTCAACTAATATATGCCTAAAAAAATTGGCGTGATTTTTTCAGCTGCCA
This sequence comes from Iris pallida, assembly GCA_029216955.1. Taxonomy (NCBI): domain Eukaryota; kingdom Viridiplantae; phylum Streptophyta; class Magnoliopsida; order Asparagales; family Iridaceae; genus Iris; species Iris pallida. The sequence goes on from JANAVB010009800.1 coordinate 5,445,106, forward strand.
ATTTGGTAATTTTTTGAAAAGTAAATCTATATTGACGTTAATCATTCCATCATGTTTCATTTATTTCCCGATTCTTTCCTCTCCTTTATATTTCTCCATCTCTCTCATCCACCAGCCGATGGAGAAGGAGAGCTCAAATCTACATCTCCCTTCTCCTTTTCCTCCTCTAGATCTCCATTCTCATATTCTTCCTCTTCCTCCTCCTTTCTTCTTCTATAGACCCAAAACCCTAATCCCTAAATCCCTAGGTCAAAGTTTTTGCCCCTCTTTTTTTAGAGCAGCCAAAGAAAGATAGGAAGACAACTCATGGGTTTGAAAAATCCCCATCCCTATATCTGCAGCTCATTCTTCTCCCCTCCTCAAACCCTAACCATAATTTTTCTTTCCAAATTCTAATTCCCCTCGACCATTCCTCTTTTTCTTTTGCCTAACTCTGCCCCTGCTTCATTTCCCTGGCGAGTCATCCACCGCCTTCGAGCAGCGTCGAGCTGCCCATGAGCCTGACCATCAAGCCGAGCCTAACCACTCGAGTTTTCGGCGAGTGGTTTTGTCGAGATCGAACGAATACACAAAATTAAGGGGTTTCAAAATGGTAATTTCTCATTTTTTCCATCGCAATTTTTTGGACTTTTTTTCCTTCTAAATTGGAATTACTAAGGCTTCCAAATAACCATGACCTCAAGATGTAGGAATCATCGCAAATTTGTTCAAATAACAAATTAGATGCTACTGGTACTGCTACTGCAAAGGAGAAAAAATACGGGTGAATAGAATTAAAATGAGTCATCTACGGAATTTGAAAGATCTTTTTCTAACATGACATTTTCAATTTCTTGTAGGAGAGAAGAAGCCGCAGCCAGATACTTTGTCTTGGGTTAGTTTTCGTAACATTTGGTTCACATCTTCTTCTCTGATAGTCTGTGATATTTGAGTTTTGTCAACAAAAATGTACTTGTTATTGTATTGTCTGATAGTTTCAAATGTCGTTCATAGCAGCAGCGTGACCATCATGAACGGATTCACCATGTAGCACTAGCCACCATGACATGCTATAACATTGCCTATCTAGTGTTCGGGTAAATGTTGGCCTAAGAGCAAGTTTCATTCTACACCTGATAAGTGGAAAGTCGTAAGTTATTCTATAGGCGCTGCTACACTCCATAATAAGAGCCGAGAGCTAAACTGCATTCGTCATAATTTTGGTTTTGTTCTTTTGGTACTAACCCGGAGAGCAAATGATCTCTCTGATAATTAAGTAGCTAATTGTTGGCTCAGTTTTTCTTGCAAGTGAAATTTTTGGAGGATATTCTGAGACAACGCAGTAGTTGGTTGATTACTTTCATTTGGCTATGTTAGGAGCTGATCAATATATAAATAAGATTTGGCTGAAGGGAAGGAATGGTCATTAATCAATGTCGTGTGAATAGAATTGGGGTTTTGCTGTGTTGGGGTTTTGTTCTTTGGATTCCTTACTTTATGTAAACCATGTAAGTGAATCAAGATTTACATATGATAAACTTGAATGGCAAGTGCAGTTGTTAATTATGGAACTTCTCGGTTGATTTGTCACTAGTTGTTGTTTCCTTCTTTGCATTGACATAGTAATTACGGATTGGCCTTTGTATTTGATACTGAAAACATGTGCTTTATGTTTCTGTACGAGAAGGACTTTGGTTTCCACTTGAGTCGAGACAGAGGGACATGGACAATTTTAGCCAAGGTGTGAAAAAAAAGAAAAAAAAACATGGGTTCACCAACCCATGATAGATAGGTCCAGAATAGTTTGTCAGCAATTTGTTGATTACATATAGTGTTGTTGCTTAAGGTATATAGTTTACTTGGTCATATTTAAATAATCTGTAATCTCAGTGTCCATACCAAAATTGAGATTAATGCTAGTTTCTTCTCCATCTCATGTTTCAACCAGGTAACCATGGCGGGCAGAAACAACACTTTCAGACAGCATTACGATTTGGTGGAAACAATCAAGTTGAAGGAGATCAATCCACAATATTTTAATAATTTTAAATATGTTTTTTGCTACTTTTATCTTTGAGGTTGTACATGCTTGCAAACATAACTGAGGGGCTTCTCCATATCATAAAGAGTACTAAATTCCCATACAGAAAAAACAACCATATGAATGTTGCCAATTTACTTAATAGAGTTGTTAATTCATTTTCCTATGTTACTGACAATGACAACTAAACTTTGAGGTTGTCTTTGAAACCATAGCAGGATATAGGGTATCATTTGTTTCGTAATTGTGAAATGTGCCTTTTTTCTTGTTATCTAGGCCTGGGTAGTGGCTTTTGCCTATACAACTTGTACAGGATATAGGGTATCAGTTGTTTGATCGGTAAGGCGAGACTCTTCATGAGTCCTTTCATGATCCACTCATACATAATAGTTATTCAACCAGAGCTACTTGTTGTGAGGTTAATGTATGATAGTATATAGCCTTCTGTAAATAGGACATATGATTAACATCTATATTAGGCTTTCAATTTAGAGAGGAAACCAAAATTGGCCTTCACTTTACAACTCCTCTTCGAAACCAGAGTAGAGGAGTTGGATACTAGTTCATACCAACTGATACCTCTTTCTTATAATATGCTACCATCCTAATTTCATACCTGGAAGTATCATCTATGCTTCTGGGTTTAGTTTTAATTGAATACTAACCTCTGTTACACTATGGTCATCATAATCCCCCAAATTGAAGTTATTTGCTGTTTACCTACAACTTTCTTGGCTGTCACGTCCCCTTCGATGTTGATACAGTTTCTTGCGTGCGACTAAAACAATCTTTACCTTTGCTATTTATTTGGACTGCCTCACATACACACACACTCTTGTTTCCTGAAACATGCATTGCTGCTCCTTTAATCAATGGTGGTGTCAACTGATATAGAAACTTGTATCAGTTTAGTCAACACCTGAGTTCCCCCCTCTATCTTACCTATCTCTGATATAAGTTTGGCCTGCAACAGTGTTACCATGCCACCGAAAAGATGGAACGTGAGATGGACAATATAAAAGGAGCTATCCATTATACTAAAAGGAATACATTATAGATCATCATCATTGCCTCTCTTTTTGTCACGCCCCAGTTCCGAAATACGGGGACGTACACGGCCAGCTACACCGTATAAGGTACGAATACGCTATACGGTGATGACGGCTGTCCAGTCTGGTTGGGTATCCTAGCATGCAATCAATCTATGGCCTAAATCCGATCTCATATCCACAGGTAAATCACAATAAAACAATATCAAGAGAGATAATCATATGAAAAACAGGAAATACTCATATGAAAATCTAAAATCTACAGTACAGGATAATAATGTAGACAAGTATACCTTCCCACAGTTCCTAGCATGGTCTGGAACTGAAGCACACCCTCCAAGTCAAGTCTGGAAGATCCACCGGGTCGGTTTCAGACAATCTGGGAACAATCCAGGGTTGGTCAGGCCAACCGCAGCAAGTACCAGAAAGGAAGGCTCAAGGACGGGCGAAGAAAACCAGCAGGATAAAATATGACAAGAATAACATCTAAAAACAGTAAATAAGGGTAAGGGATCGTGCGGTACCAACGCACGATAACAATCCACAAGTATAGTGAAGCTAACACAATCACAATCTCCCTAGCATCCACTAACACCTGCATTGCCAGCTGGAAATCAATATCAGCTGGCTAGCAGGTAACAAGCCAAACAACACAGAAGGACAAGCGGCCACACAATGCTTACGGCTTGCTATTATTAGCTAACTAGGGTTATCACAGGCCTAATTACTAACAAGATGCAATGAGACTTCAAAGTCCAGCTCCTGCTTGCTACTACCTGAATGGCCCCAGCAAAAGAAAAAGATAGATATAGCAGGCACACTGCAGTAAGATACATGTGCCCTAAAGAAGTGCCACACTCGACGGAGGGCTGGGAATGCGCTCATCTCGACGGATAGCAACAAATCCCTAGTATATATATAGATACATAGGGCCGGGGTCAGACAAGCAACAGGTCACTGGGAAGTCCCCATGAACTACATAATTAATCTAGTTATTAGCCTAGTCAGTTTCATTATGGATCCCTGACCGTGGTACTCAGGGATCCATGTCCTAGACATGATGCAAGACAGGACTGGACTGGTGGCTTATACAAGCACAATCAAGAGAAATCAACCATGGTGTCAAGACGGGGTCATGCTGAGCAAGTCAGGACTAGCTGTCGTAACAGCAATCAAGAGTAAACATGTCATGTCGAGAGTACTAGTCAGGAGTGCGCCACTATGGGCCACTATCAAAAATCAAGAGTATACATGCCAGGTTTACTGTCAAGTCCAGAGTGCTAGTCAGGAGTGCACCTCTACGGGCCACTAATCAAGAATCAAGACAGGTCCAGGTCATCGTGTAATACCAGGAACAAGGTCAAACCTATCAGTCACAAGAAGTCACATGTCCAAATCATGACATGGATATCATGTCGATTACAAGATCAAAATCTCTACTATAATAGTCTCTCAAGTACACATGGAACCTACAACTCAAATCATCAAGTCGGTCCATCCACCAGATCAATCTAGCAAAGGTCTCCCATCCATGATGTAGTGAATATCACGTCAATAAAGACAACCACCAAATACCAAGCTCATTCCCCTAACAATGCTAGGCCCTCTGACTCACAAGAATCCTCCAAGTCAATGATCACAAGCCACTAGAAAACAAGCCCCTCAACTACCAAGACACAGCAATCAAACCAGGTTCTCCAACTACCGGAATACATAAAGGTACCAGGTTTTTCGGCGTTTGGGAAGTCAAGTAAAAATCATATAATAATACCCTCGATATTCTCCTCGTTCCACGAAATATTCGAAATCACCAAAATCCAAGAATCCACATAGATCCACCAAGTCAATATCCCGAGATCGTACTCTCCATAATACTCAACCCTCAGTCATATCCACAAGTCACAACTCCCAATACATAGGACAACTGCCAGCTCTATCTGACTAGACTAGGACAACCCCTAGGATGAAAGGTCAGGGGACAAGAGTCCGGTAATAAATATCGCCGGAAGTGGCAAAGATTACACGGACCGCTCTGGAGCAAATCCACAACCCTTAAACCAAACAAGGACCAGGGTTGCAGATCGTCTCCCGAGTGGAACCGCTCTCCTTACGCTATCCGACGGACAAGACAGATCAGGAGCTAGGCGACTGATCTAGTCTGGAGTCTACCTAGCAAGCAATCGGATCAGGTATACTATACCAAGGTGAACAGGCACGAGCCCAGTCCAGCAAACCAAAGGAATGGTTCTGCCCAGTCCTTCGAACCAAATTCCCGAACGGAAATTTTGGAAGAATCCGGCAGAGTCTCCTCTGTATTCTGGACAGGAGCTTCCAGCGAGTTGGGGCTAAAATCCACTCGGCGCAACCCGCCGCGGAATCGCAGAATTGCAGACTGAGAACACTAAGTCTCAGCTACCAGCAGCACTACAATGCGTACTGGAAACAAATCGATAGCCGAGAATACTAAGCCCCGGCCTCCAGCAGCGCTATAAGGCGTACTGGGAAATCAATCGAACCCGAGACCACTAATGTCTCGGCCTCCAGCAGCACTACAATGCGTACTGGGCGCCAAGCCAACAAACATAATAATAAAATAACCGCCTCGCAGGGCGCACCACAACATATGCCCATAAATCCCTAACCCAAGCACAATCACCGCCACAAGTAAGGTTAGCCAGAGCCGTTACCCGACCGCGAGTCGGACACGGGGCATACAGGGACAATCCATATATGTGAGTCATGCTCGTGTCCTCGAAGGTGTGGATGACCCATCCGAGTTGCCCGATACGGTCTATCCCAGTATCGGACCAAGCTAGTCTAGGTTATCATGGCAGTTCTACTGCTAAGCTACACTACTCATGATTATACAATTTTATAATAAATTAAGTACAATAAAATCCAGGAGAGAGGGCAAGAGCCGTCGATGAGCAAGGGATACTTGCCTAGAGGGCTCGGCTAGGTAAGCAAGTCTTCGGCAGTCGCGATCCTCGCTAGCACGCCAATCGAGATCCTCAGAACACACAATAAATAATCATCAGCACCAAATAATAAAATAATAGAATAATCACAAGAGATGGCATAAGGCTATACCGTGTGGGTCCCGCAAGCAGTGCAGGGATCTGGCACGAAAACCGAGGTACATGGATCGATACGGACCCGTAAACTGAGACGTGTACGTATATCGAGACACGCACGAGAATCGAGATGGCACGAATATCAAGATAAATCGGGAAACACGTGTACGTAAATCGAGACGTACACGTAAATCGAGACAACCCAAGGTCCAAGGAGCACGTAAATCGATGCGGCACACAAATCGATATGTGCACACAAATCGAAAAGGTACAGAGTCCAATACGACACACAACCGAAGCGGCACGCAAATCGGTATATGCACACAAACCGAGGCAACACAAGATATAATGTGACACATAAATCGATACGACATGCAAATCGGTACGTGCACGTAAATCGAGGCGGTACGGGTCACGAAGAAGGCAAAGGCCGAGACACGAGGATCGAGACAACGCACCAACCGAGGTAGCACGTTGCCCGAGGCAGCATGGGGCTAGAGGCATCCCGCTGTCCAAGGCAGCGCGTGGATCGAGGTGCACAGAAAATGGGACGACACACAAATCGAGGCACACATCCCGAAAAGCACGGGGAACGAGGGATCACGCGAATCGAGATAGCACGCAACCCAAGCAGTGCGGGGCCCATAGCGTCCCGCTGCTCGAGGCGTGCACGAAGCTCGAAGCACGTAACCCAAGGAGAGGCACAGAGCACGAGGGCTCACTGCCCGAGAAGCACGCAGGCTGACAGGGCTCGCTGCTCGAGCGGCGCGGGGCCCAAGGGTGTCCCGCTGCTCGAGGCAACGCTGTCCCCGTGCGCGGCGGCTGCTCGCCGGAGAGAAGAGAAGAAGAAGGGGCGGAGGAGCTGAGAAGAGAGGGCAGTGGTTACCAGGGAGGTGATGGCGGCGGCGCCCAAGTCACGGCGGCGCTGGAGGCGACCCGTGGGGGCACGACGCCCTGGGCGGCCGGAGGAGATGGAAACGACGGCGATGGTGGTGGCTACAGTGAGTGGCAGCGGACGCGGCTCCGGGAAGAGGGAGCCGGGGAGGAGGCGGCCATGGCGAAGGGGCGGCTGCGGTGGCCGGAGATGGAGGCGATGGTGGCGAGGGAGGCGACGACGACGATAGTGATGGTCGTGAAAGTGGTAGCGGTGGCTGATGGTGGTGGAAGAGATGGCGGTGCTGGTGGGGAAGGTGGCCGGAGATGGAGGGAGCTCGGGAAGGGGACTGGGTAGAGGGAGAAAGAGTGAGGAAGAGAGAGAGCTGAGAGAGAAAGAGGATTTGGGGGGGGGCTCTCCAGGGAAAAGGAGAGAGGGGAGATTTCGGGAGAGAGAGGGAAAGGTGAGGGAGGAGAGAGGGAGTGGGTGAGAGAGAGAAAGAGAGAGGTATTAGGTAGATATTTGGGAAGGGTAGATTAGGAACAAGAAATTAATAATAATAATAATAATGAGGATAAAATTACCTCCAAGAAAATAATAAAAATTTCAAGAATATCCCAAAAATTAAAATCCTCTAAATACAATAATACGGTCAAATATATACCTCAAAATAGGAATATTACACTTTTTTGCATAGAGAACAAAAATAAGATGATAAAATGAGCTAATTGAAAGGAGCACATTAGCAAATAACATAAACATATACAAGCTACTTGGTTCTTATCTAGTATTTTACTATACCATGATATTCCCTGTACAGACATGCATTCGCACCTCTGGTCCTTAACCTCATTGTATGTGTACTACTGCTACTGGTTGGGGGCAATAAGGATATTAAGGATATCAATGAGCTATCTGCTATAAGATAGATAATATGATACCTACTCACATGCCCTATCCATAACCTCGTTGTACGTGTTCTGTCTAAATTGTATATTTGATTAGTTGTATATGTATACCAGTCCCAAATAAACTTGTCTAACCATATATAAGTTCTTTCCTGCATATTATATGCATTCAGTTCATCCTTAGTTCAGCCTCTCCCTTAGTTCAGTCCTTTTGTTTGGGTTCAGTCTAGGATATAAAAGATTGGATAGGCTTGAGTTTGAGGGGTTACCTTGGCTTTTAATTCAGTCCTTACATGATTATCTTGGTTCAATTCATGGGTGGCTTGTTACATATCTTTCTTTGTTTGTAATATGAACTGAACAGTCCTTATACCTTTTGGTATCAGACTTTGGTTGGGTTCATTCCCATTTCCTTGGTATCAGTAAGAATTTCTTGTATTGATCAGTTTAGGAGGTTTAGAGATTAACTTTAGCAGTAGCAGGCCAGTGCTTGTGCACCGGGGACAGGTATGTAGACACTTTGCATTGCCTAGCCTTGGATTGGCATGGTTTAGCCTTTGCCATTTTGTAGTAGGGGAATTGAGCCTCTGCATAGGCACTAGGGCTAACAGGAGCACCTGACCAGTGCCTTATGGCAGCAGAGTAGGTGATTTATTGGGTATGTGTTGTCCTTGAGTACTAGTTTTGGAATGTATAAAGTAGATAGTCTATATAATAGGTATGAGAGTTAGGGAATTACTTCTCTGTGTGTGTACAACCCATATTTGTGTGTGCAGCAATAAAATCAATATGTATTGATAATTCTGTAATAGTGAGTTCAATATCTATATAAGAACTGTATATTGATAATTTGTGTTCTTGTTCTCTCAGGAACTTGCTGAAAAATGAAGGTGCATGCATGCTGTAAATAGGGAAATGCTGTGGATATGGGAGGGATGTGCTCCGGTCTGGTTTGCTACTTTTTTGGTTTTATTTGTATGATTATCAAATGTGGTTGGATTATGTTTTGTGGTTTGGATGTTTAAGTGGTATGGAAACTACAGATGTGGGATATGTGTACTGGTTGGATTATGTTGTGGTTGGACAAGTGATGGATGTTTGTGGTGGGATGTTTATTGAATTTTTTTTGGTGTATGAACAATACAGTTTCTTAATATAAAAATTGGGTTTTATAGTAATTTGATGTATGTGTAACTTCTGGATTGATATTATGTGTGTTCGATTAATATTATATAATTATTGATGGAATTTTGGCAAGCTTCTCTTGACTGTATTTTGGCAAGCTTCTCTTGACGGTTTTTCAAATGTCAATATTAAGTCAAATCATGCTGCATAATAGCCTGTGAATAAATGCTTTTCTTGACGGCTAATAGCCATCATCTAGGCCGGAGTCAAGAAAAAGTTTTGTCTACGTTGACGGTTTCTAAAAACTGCTATCTTAACGGCTAAAAACAGTCAAGAAAATTAATTCATATGACGGCAAAAAACTGTCAAAAAAAGTCCTGCCAGCGACCGTCAAGAAAAGGGGGACTTTTCTTGACTCCGGCCTACTTGACGGATCCGCAACCGTCAAGATACCCATTTCTTGACGGGGAATCACGGTCAAGAAGAGCCTTTATTCTTGTAGTGTACCCTCCTTGCTTGGATTCCTCCTCAAGTTTTCTCTTATGCTTCAAGGTCCTAGCTCTCCATTGAAATGGTAGGGGTAATAGTGGGTTAGGGTTTGCTTCTAGTTTGGAATGAACTAATTATGATGACAAGGAAGGCTATGAATGAATAGTGAGGTTTATATAAATTCCTATTAGGGTTGGGGTTAGGTTGTAGGGATAACTAATATGACTTAAAGTCCCTTCTCCTTTATCATGAATAGAATCTCTACAACTCATAAGGAATATTCTCTTCATAACTAAGGAATGACTAACTAACTAATCTAATCATGGATACTCTAATTAATTGAACCTATGGGTCAAGTCGAGTCTAGTTGGGTTCACTAACACCAAGTCTAAAAAATAGGCTAGTTAATAAATCAATAACATATATAATTATAATAATTATGCACAAATTTTAAATAAAATGAAAATGACAAAAATACCTTTATCTAGGATTGTGGTGGTGACAATTCTACCCCTAGAAAAATTTCATCCTCAAAATTTAAGTTGGTTGCACACTTCTCTAGGTCAAGGCCCCAACAATCATACAATTTTATTAAAGGAAAACAAGCATGCAGGGTTATGGTCTTGATATTGCAGTCTCGAATATATGTTACTACTAACTATGCTAACTATACTATAGCACAAGTAATCTACAAGGTATCAATGAAGCACTCAAGGCAACCGATAATACTACACCAAAAATGATAATTTGAAACATTTAACATTTTAGGCTTTGGAACGATATATAAGTGTTCCTAGACTTTGGAACACTTGTTAACCATTATTTGAATGACATGAGCTAGTCATATAATGGATAATAAAAACATGCTAGTTAGGAGAAAATCTCACTCTCTATTTGGGAACAGTCGGCCACTCTCTTCTCTCTCTTTTTGACCCTCTCTTCGGTTTAGAGGTGGTCATGGAGAGAAGGTCAAGCGCCGCGAGCCAATAAAGCCGCTAAAGCCTCTTCATGTAATAGATTAGAACGGACGACCTAGATCCTCCAATTTGAAGTCCAAGGGCTATACCAAGCCATCTGCCACTGGCGGCCCTGATGCGGTGAAGGCCTTTTGGTGGCAGTTAGGATGCAGCGATGATTCGCAGCTCAATGAAGCGGATCCACCACCATCTGGTTCCAATAGGGACAGTCTCTAGACTCCAGTTGCAATTTCTTCGAGGAAGAAGAAGAAAAAAAGGAAGAAAATAAAGGAGAGCTCGCGTTTCACTTAAACAATGGTGCAGCGTTTGACCTACCGGAAGCATCACGATTATGCTACAAAGTCCATCCAGACAAGGGCTGTCAAGACCCCATGTGTTCTTCCCAAACCCTAGATCGATTAATTGATCCGTTCATTTTTGTTGTGGGTTTGCTTCAAGATCTCATATTTGAAATGGGTTTTACTTAGTATTTTGTGTTAGTGTTCTCGAATAATATATTGATTGTGGTTTATGCTAATTTTGGTGATGTTTTGACGGATTGTGGGGAAAATATATGTGGGAAACTAACATATCAGACTAAGTAGAAGAGTGCAAGGGACCTAGATGCCCCGTGACTGAAAGAGGATCCAAGGAGTAAGTTTTGTTTGAAGTTTATGTTTATTTTACTCTCTTTTTTGTTTTGTATTTAGTTGTTAATGATATCATTTCGTTATGTAGAGTACTCTGGAGTTGTAAATTTGTGATGACTAAGTTGAAGTTTTATGGAATTACATTGTAAGCATGTGTAGATATAGTTTAAAACTGATATATATGAATCTGGTTCTTGGGATGTGCTCGATTCATTTAATTGGTTAAATGTATATCAATCACAATTACACAGGAACTTTGATTTTTTTATTAGTCAGCCAATTAATTGTTTGTTAATCCTTTATTTTGAACTGTGGGTGAACATCTTTTTACAACCATTGCACATAAACAATTCAAGCATGATTATTTAGCACAGGTTTTAAAGAAAAATAAAATTATGATGCTTTTGAATTCATGACTTGACTATATCCATGGCAAGTCCCTTATCTCTCTAGGTAATGGAAGGGATCATTTGGCTAGAGCATGTAGTTTGTTAGACTTGAAATGAAAAAGAAAATACATGCAAAAGACCAGAAAAACCATACTTTTGATTGATAACATGACATTGGTTAACAACTATGTTGTATTGTTAACAGAGATCAATTTTCTAGTGTAAGGTCATATTTCTTAAATAATCTTAGTTTTTGCAATAGCCATCTCTTCAAGCAACAATTTTAGTATTTTAGAACAAATTGGTGTGTTATGTTCACAAAGGACATGGTACAATCATTTTTTCCTTCATCGTTATTAGAAACGAGTTCCTTCTTTTTTCACTCAAATATTTGTATCGTTATTTAAGCTACTGCTTTGGTAAGGAAGCGTCAATTCTTAAGAGAAACCTATTTTCTAGTCTTCTCACTTTTTTAATTATTTAAGATATTCATGAAACCTTTCGAATTATTTGTGTCTATAGGGAACCCTTCTTGTAATTGTTAGTGGTGTGCCAATAGAACAATAAACAATATCTCATATTCCTTTCATATTCCCTACATCTCTCTCAATCATTGTGCAAATATTGAAAGATGGAGGTCGCCCATAGGAGGGGGTTAGTTCCTAGGGGTGCTTATGAAGCATTGAGCATAGTTGAAGATTTATTTTTTCTGGGGAGCAAATTATTTTCTATTCGAGCTAAAATAGCCAATGTGTAATGCATCTCCTTTTCTACTACTAGAGATTTGTTGATTATATTTGGTTAAGTTCACGAAGTCGGGCATTGTCACCATCGCAAAATGTGATCTAAAGAACACACAACTATAGATTGCACTATAGAGCATCATGGGGAACACAATTTTGGTCGAGGACTGAAGAGGAGAGGTGGAATAAAAGGCCTTGGGATGGATGACAAAGTCTTCATTTTAGGTTGTATTTGAAAATCAATTTTTTTGTGCCGCTAGTCTGGCACTGACAACAATTGTTATTTTATCCTTTTTGCATGTTCTACAGTTTGCTTCTAGTATTTTTAGTAGCATTATCAATATGAAAACAGAACATAGCTAGCCATTGAACACTTCTTTTGTTTTCTATAGGAGATGCTTATGTACCCTCTAAAATTGGACATTTTTTCTTTCTTTCTAAACTACTTAAGAAAACTTTTTCTACAATATATATATATATATATATATATATATATATATATATATATATATATATATATATATATATATATATATATTGTTACAGGAAATAATTTTTAAAACAACAATTTGTCACTCTAAAGCTGATAGATAACTTGTTCATTATGTTGGTCTTTATAGGTGCAGTAGTTGCAGCCATGAAGCCAATCTCAAGGCGACAAGGTGCATTGTAATTGGACCAGATTCGAGCCAGGTACAAATAAGATACAAATCCTAGCCTCATATATTCTTCAGCTTGAAATTGAATTATATTGCTTTTTTAAAACCAAGGTAAAATGATATCTATATGTTAGTTCTAACTAGACTTTTGATATTTAATGCGATGTATCTATTCATTAACTAGAGTTCACCTCTATGCAAGTTTATATACCTAATTCTTTATGCTGAAATAGGCTCCAACCTCGTATTCTTATTGACATTTCAAAGATTGATGTGACCACAACTGTTCTAGGTTTCAAGAATAGCAATCTAAGAAATTTATGCCAATATTATCTTCTTAATGAGATTTTGTAATATTTTTCTGCTATTTCTACGATAGTCAAGTTTCCTCGTCTTACCATTGTTGCATATCCCGGAGATGTTGGCAGAGTATTTGTGATGGACAGGTTAATTCTGTATAATTGGTTCCATAAGGTTCTAGGTTTAATAGTTGAATTAGTTATGTTGTTCCATGGTTGCATGAGCTTTTACTGCATAGCCAAGACCCTACTCACCAACTGGTTGTTCATTTGTGACATGACCCTTTCATGTCCATAACTCCTTTATTAGTAATTTAGCTGCAAATATGGTTGACAACTGCCGATAAAAACTTTGTTAATTCTTTTTCTTATGCTCCATACTGACCACTTTTGTTATACGGAATCACACTAGCACTCTTAGCTCTTTAGCTATTACGCTTGGTAGTAAGGCGAGGAATGATAGCAAGAGTGCTTTACGAGAAAGCCATTGTGATGGGAGAACACTTGCATGATTACCTAAAGTAGTAACGTCTTGTCTTTATTGCGTTATTTACATTAACACCTCAGCTAATATTAAACTTCATTATTTTATAGTAAAATGTTATGATTTGTGCATATTCAACTATATAATGTTGTCTTATAAGAACATTCCGCGGATGTTAAATATCTTGACACCTTGCACTAGAGTTTAGTGTCGTTAATGCAACATTTTCAGAGCAAGAATATTTTTAACATCACTATTATTTTATCAATTACTATGTTTCTGTGTTCAAGTTTGATGTTGTTCCAGAGTATCATATTTATTTCATTTCTCGTAGTAATTGGCTTCATTGTATTTGTGCAGTCTTCATGCTTGTAAAGTATGTCATTTATTTTCTTCTTGTTATTTGTTTCCAGTCACACGTACTTACAAATTTGTGTTGTGCACAATAGAACCAGAATTTCTTTACGCTAGTCAAATAGTTCATCATGCTATAATGCATTCACCTTTCATATGCATATTTCCATTATACCATGCAGTCCTCAAGGGCATGGTTGGTTGAGGCCTACTTTTGGGGTGGTTGAGCTTTCACAATGTATCATCCAGTTAATTTTGTTGTAATTTAGTGCTTTCACTATCTATTCAAAATAATCATGAAATTGATTTAATGTGACACATCAAGGTACTTTCCTTAACTGGGACATGAACAACTACAAACTAGTAATTTATTAGAAGCATATATTTTGCATACTTAAATTATATATTGCTTCTACAGATCAATTTCTATAGACTCATGAATGTATACATGAAAAAAACCGATCTTTCTTTCCACCCTTCATCTTAATAGAAGTATCAGAAGAAGAAAAATCACCTCTCTTTTCCCTTTGGACTTTTGCCTCACTACATGACAAGAATGAAACATACATGGATGCCCTTCTTCTTTAACATAGCTTCATGTTACTTTATTTGGTGTCATTTGAGGTAATGCTACACTGGGATTCCTTCCAGTGCTATGGCTTTGTTGCATCACAATTATGACATGAAGATCAAACATGGGAAGAAAGACATTCAAACATGTTATGTCTGTAGATTTCATAGCTTTGTATTTTTCTTCTCATAAAATGGTAAGGTAATTAAATTACTAGCTTATCTTTGCTTTGCAAGCAGATGACAGAGATGTTACTCTATCACATATATATCCATGTTTCTGTGTCAATAATGCTCAGGAGCTCAGCATTCCCATGGGAGTTTAGTGATTCATCACTCAACGATGAAGACTGCTTGGTGTGTTTCCTGTCGCTGGTCTGTCTTTGCTAATTGTAGCTTATGGTTTTCAAGTATATAGCAATACAAGATAGATTAACTAAACTGTTAGCCAATTATCAAAGGAGGCTACTTATCATGCTTTCTGGACCTTTTTTTTCAAGTATCTCACTACTAAAATCTGCTCCATTAGCGACGTAAATTTAGCGACGTTAGTATAACATCGCTAAATTGTGCACATTAGCGACGTTTAATATAAACGTCGCTAATAGTCGCTATTAGCGACGAACATAGCGACGTGACAATGACGTATATTAGTTACATGAGCTAGTCGTCGCGAAACGTCGCTATGACGTCGCTAATAGCGACTAATTTAGCGACGTTAGGATGAACGTCGCTAAATTATAATTAAATTCCCTCCAACGATTCATTTCTCCCATTTTACTCTCTCACTCTCTCTCCTTCCCCCCTCCGGCGCTCTCACTCTCTCCGGCGACTCTCCTCCCTCTCTGGTACGCGAGTCTCCCCCCTCTCTCTATTTTAGTTGTTGGTGGTTGGGGGGGTACGGGTGGCTTGGGGGAGGGGCAGGGGGGATGCGGGTGGTTGGGGGTGAGTGGGGGATGGCTGGGGGGTAGGGCAGGGGGTGAGGGCGGCTGGGGGTGAGGACGGGGGCTGGGGGGAGGGGAGCTAGGGTTAGGGTTCGGGTTAGGGGTGGGTGTGTGTGGAGGGGGGGAGGGGCGGAGGGGGGAGGTGAGGGCGGCTGGAGGAGGGGAGCAGGGGGGTGGGGGTGGCAGTGGGGGTAGGGGCGGCTGGGGGAGGGGAGCAGGGGAGAGGGGAGGGTTAGGGTTCGGGTTAGGGGTGGGGGTAAGGAGGGGGGGCTGTGGGGAAGGGAGGGTTAGGGTTAGGGGTGGTTGGTGGGGGGGCTGGTGGGGGAGGGGTTAGGGATAGGGTTCGGGTTAGGGGTGGTATGGGGGGGAGGGGTGTGGGGGGCTTGATCAGGGACACCGATAGTACCGAAAAATCTAATACTCCGATTCGAAAGCACTGATAGTGCCGATATTCGTAACAAGTAGTTTTGTTGGTTGGTTAATTGGTAACATGGTGATCAGGACATATAGTCCCTGCAGCCATTTGACTGGCAAGGCAGAAAATATGTAGTCGTAGATAAAGTTGACTATCCTCCGACCCTCATCCCTCGGCAATGATGATACGACAACCTATCACTATATCTTTTAGTAGTAGATGATGTCTTAGTATTACATTATATGGGTTTATCTTGATTCTGTTATATCCTTCGGATACTATATTCGATAAGAACATATACTACACCATATGTACAGAACAACGATAATTCACACTAATGTATGCTAGAATGAATTTTGGGTTGTGTTCTGAGCCATCCCTTCTCATACTTAAAACAGATATGAATTAGTACTGTGTGTCAATCTTTTTTTTTTTGTATTTTCGGTGAACCCAGGGATTGGATTCTTTATTTTGTATTTTGGATTCTATATTTGGCTCCAGCTCCTGCTCCATTTGTATTTATCTACAGTACGACATGGTGATCAGGACATAGTCCCTGCAGCCATTCGACTGGCGAATCAGAAACTATGTAGCCGTAGATAAAGTTGACTGTCCTTCGACCCTCATCCCTTGGCAATGATGATATGACAACCTATCACTATATCTTATATAGTAGTAGATGATGTCTTAGTATTACATTATGTGAGTTCATCTTGATTCTATTACATACATCAGATACTAGATACGATAATAACATATACTATACCATAAGTACATAACATAGACGATTCATACTAATGTATGCTAGAATGAATTTTGAGTTGTGTTCTGAGCCATTCGTCCCCACATGTGAAACCCATTATTTTTGTAGCAATTTATTTAAATAGAATGTTGTGTTATTAATTAACGTTTTCAAAAAATTATTATTATTATTATTATTATTATTATTATTAAATATTTTGGTGTGAAAAAGAATTTCGAAAATTATAACAACTTGGCTTTTTGATTTTCGGACCCAGACCCGAGTTCGAGCCCAGACCCAGGCCTGAGCCCGTTTCCTTCTTTCTCAATTCTGATTATTTTGGTTTAATCTTTAAAAAAAAAATTAATTAAATGTTGGCTGGTCCCGTAGGACCAGCACTCCATCACAGAAATGGTAAACCATTACTTAGTCCCTTCCTATTCTAAACCCCCAACTCCACCTTATAACTCCTCAAACCCTTCATTTCCGTAACTCCCCTCTCCACTCCTATCTTCACGTTCACAGAAGAAGAGATATAACCCACTCTCTCTCCCTCTCTGTTCTCTAGAAACCACTCTCTCTCCCACTCCTCTCTCATGTTATCTCTTCATTGCTCTCAGGGGAAAAGTATTTCCCTCATCCCTTTTTACTCTCAAAAAAAAAAAAAACAAATCTCTCTCTCTCACCGAGCTCTCCTCTCTGGAGAGGAACCCGTGCCCTAACCCCATTTCCGCGCTCACCCCGAGCCCAACCGGCTCCGCCGCCTTCCCGCGCGGCCAGTCCCGGCCGATCGCCGGCCTCCCTGAGCTCCTCCGCGTGGATCCGAGCCCCGCAACTCTCGTCGGCCCCTCTCCGCGTGCGTCCCTCCGACCACGCGTGCCCTCCGGCGTCCGCCCTTAGCCGGCAGCCCCGCGCACGTCTCCCAGTGCACGCCCGACCCCCCAGCGCCCCTCCGGCCGCGCTGTCCCCGCGGGATCCGCCCCGCCGACCTCCCTCCAGCGCCCTTGGCGCCGCCCCGCGTGGTCTTTCCGGCCGGCGCTGACTGTCGCCCGCCGTCCGGCGACCGTACCTCTCGGTGTGCCCCAGGCCGACCGCCCTGTGCGCGCCCTCCGGCACCGACGCCCCTTTGTCGCTGTCCGATCCACCTCGGCTCCGCCTCCAGCGGCTCTGTCCCGAGCTCCGCTGCCTTCCGCGAGTTTTCCGTGCTTCCCACGGGTTCTGTTTCCGCTGTCTGCACTCTCGGTCGTGGTTCCCGTGGACCGTTGCTTTCCAATTTCGTTCCCGAGTTCTGTCCCGCGGCTCCCCGACCAACGGACATGGGTAATTTCTGTTAATCACAGTAGTTCGTCCCTCCCGTAGAGTCCGTGATGAGAATCGGTCCCCGGTTTCCCTTTGGGAAATCCGGTTAGCTGCGTTATATTTTCGATTATCTACGTTAGCGTATTTTCCTGTGTTTTATCTGCTGGTTTGGTGTGAATTGGTTGGATTATGGATTCCCGAATATTTCGGGAATTATTCGGTGGTGTTGGAATTATTTCTGTGGTGTTGGAAATCATTTCGGTGGATATTTCTGTGGACTATTTTGGGTTGGAAAATATTTGCAGGAATTTGTTGGCGCACTTCCCAGTTTTGGGTTTGTCCCGAAAATAGAGGAAGTGCTGCCCAAATTTTTACAAAAACTATATTTTATTTGATTTCAAAAATGGCTTTCGAAAATGAATTTCTAACTGATTTTCGGGCGACGACCGTACCGGTCTGTGGGCCCTGGCGAAATGCAAACGCACCGGTCCGACCGGACGTTGTGGTATTAGCCGAATTTTGAGGAATGGACCGAGTCTGAGACTCTTAGCTTTTTTTTTAATTATTTTAATTAATATCTAGGCTATTTATTATAGTCATTTAAATTTTGTATTTTATTTAATAATTCAGTCATTTTCTTATTTAATGTAAAAGAAAGATGTATCGGGCATAAGCCCACCCTAGGACCACTAGCTGTGCCCATGTATTTGTGTAGCGTAGTTTGTTTTTTTTTCTTTTCTGGTGGATGTAAATTTGGGTGGTTTGGATTGATTTCATATTCGTAGTTAGGACGTAATTTACGGCTTAAATACGAGTTTAGCTAAAATAAAAAAAAATATTATTAATTCACTGTTTGTCACTAAAAGAAACTGTATTTTATATACATATTATGAAAACACAAAGTTTTCCAAAATTGTAATCGATTCTCGTGATTTTCCAAATAATCCAATTAACCGGTTAATCAACGCACGTAGTTGCGACGTAATCGTTAGCTGTAAATAAATACAACTTAAAACCTGACTAGGACAGGTCTACTAGAGATTGCAACTAGCACACTTAGTCTGGTTATTCAAGGATCTAAGTCGAGTTCTCAACTGTAGGAACTCGAAGTTACAACTGACGTTCCTCTTCGGTACCGACTCGTCTATCCAGTCATTCTAAAACAAAGGCAAGTGCAGTTATGTCTATTTGGTAATTTATCTAGTAATTGTTTTATTGCAATTTTAAACCACATTGCTACACGGAACTCTCTCCTAGAGTTCGAATATTGACTCATTGATTGAATCTGATTGACTCGGGATATTGGGGGAGTAGTGTAGCGTCTATGACCAATACCCCTATATTGCATCATTGATTGTGCGAGCTGATTCCTCCTATACACGAGGATAGGCCGGACCGTATCATTAGGATATAATTGAATCATCCCAAGCCGGTCATAGTTCGTTACCTACTCAAATCACATTGTTTTCAATTGTAGAATTGTGAAAAATATTGTTAAAGTATTTCAAATTGTTTAACATTGCAAATTTCAAATTATTATTTGAATTATTGGATATTCGTAATTGTACTTTGCTCCCTCCTGACTGGAGACCCAACATTTTAGGTATCACTGATGAGGCTTTGTTACGCGATCCCAAGACGAGGAATTCGAGATTGCTGAGCTGTTTGCCTAGAGTTTTCTTTTATTCATGATGTATAAAAAAAATGCTTTAAGTTGTATCTTTTATTTCATGTAAAAGTTTAATAAAGTTTTAAATTTTCGAATGTTGAGTTGTGACAAATATAGTGTTGTTGTATGGTTACCTTCTACTGAACAGCTTACTGCCGCCGTCTCAACAACGGTGCAGGCTGGGCATGATCCGGTTCGACCCAATTAGTTGGGATCGGGTCGTGACATGTTTTTAGTGGTGGCCCATGCAGGTCAGAACAACAACTTAGGAAAACAACTTAGAAACAATTAGAACACTAGAACATCAATTTGTCACGACATAGGTCCGATTCATATATAAGTAAATATTTTTGCTTGATTATAGACCGGTAGGCTACCTTGCTTGTGTGCGTCCTAAACCTTCCAGAGAATGACGGTTGACCAAATCCTGCTGGCGATGAGGTGTCATCTCCGGATTATATCCCATCTCCTCAACCAAGTCCAGGGTCTTTTCCCTCGCGGTTGTTTGACCGTCCTCATAGTGCATCCAGTAAAGTTTTCCCTACACTGGCGATTCTACCTCATCTCAAACTGAGTTGCATTTCCTTGGTGGAGTATTCATTTTTGTTGCTCCACTAGTACCAGCAATCATCTTCCAAATGGTTGTCCTATTTCAAGTAATCCTGGAGTTCCAGGAAGCTCAAGATGAAGCCCAGCAGGAACAGAAGAATATCACGAGAGAAGACATGAAGAACGTCAATGATGTAGCCTTAGCTATCTTAAACCAAGTTAGAGCAGAACTTTTGTCCTAGGAAGGATACCCTTGAATCTAGAAGATATTTGGGTCCCATCAAGTACTCTCCGGCAGTCTTGTCGTAAGAAGCTTTGGGCTTGTAACTATTGCAAGAGGCCTGGTCATCAGACCGTTAGTTGCCGCAAGAGATTGGGACAATATTTGGCATGTGGATCTGCTGAACATCCGGTAAAGGACTGCCCCTTATCTTTCCATCAAACCAGAGCTCATATCCCAGCAACACCTGTTAGGCCACAACCTAAGGACCCTCTTCCTATTCAGCAGACCCTGCCCCTTACAATAAGGCATGATGCAGACTCGAAGTTCATAGAAGATGAAGGATCAGATCAATGAAGGCTCTAGGATTTATTCAGGGTGGAATTTCACCTTAAGGAACACCTATCTTGTTTTTGCCCAAGAAGGATGGAACAACGGATGTGCATCGATTACCAGACACCAAAAAACAAGTACCCTCTGCCCGGATCGAGGATCTGCTTGATCTGGTTGTGTGAAATTAGGGTGTTTCGAAGTTTGACTTAAGATTTGACTACCATCATATCAAAGTCAGGAAAGAGGACATTTCCAAGACGGCATTCAAACACCAAGTATGGGTAGTTTTCTTTGGTCATGACGTTGGACTGACAAATGCTCCTGCTGTGTTCATGAATATCATGAACAGAGTTTTTCATGAGTATTTGAATCAGTTTATCTTCTCCATAGATAACATTCTGATATATTTGAAGACTGAAGAAGAGCATGAAGAACATCTGAGGAAGTTTTGGAAACTTTGAGGAAAAAGAAGTTTTATGGTAAGTTATCTGAACGTGGATTTTTCTTTGACAAGGTGGACTATTGGCCATGTTGTCAAGAGAAGAAATTTCGATGGAAGATAGCTGTTGTCGAAGAGTGATGTACCCCAAGTTCAATTCGGAAGTTTCTTGAACTTGGCTGGCTACTATCAGAAGTTCGTGAAGGATTTCGCCAAGATTGCTGAGCCGATGACGAAGCTCACTTGGAAGAATGAAGAGTTCATCTGAACGAAAGTTTGCCAGACGGCATTGAGGAGCTGAAGAAGAGACTTACCACTACACCAATCCTTGCGCTACCCGCAGGAACCGGTGGTTTCTCAATTTACAGTAATGTCTCTGGAAAAGGACTGGGCTGCGTTCTTCAACAACATGGGAAAGTAATTGCTTACACATGTAGGCAACTACAGACTCATGAGAAGAATCATCCCACACCTAATTTGAATTGCTGCAATTATCTTTACTTTGAAGCTATGGAAGCATGATTTTATGGAAAGGGAGTAAAAATATGTACGGACTACCAAAGTCTGAAATATGTCTTCACTCAGGAAGGGCTGAATGTTAGACTAAGAAGATGGTTGAAGCAGATGAAGGATTTCGACATCAACCTGCAGTACTATTCAGGTAAGGCTAATGTGGTCACTGATGCACTTGGTCGATACTGATGGCGAAGTTCTTAGCCAAGGAGTGGCACCTGCTAGAAGACATCGAGAAGTTTGGACTGGAGGTTATACTACCTGGAGATAGAAGGACGGAGCTGGATGTTGATTCAGTATTGATGAAGTTCGAGGCTGATGGACAAAATCAAGATGACGTAGTTTCAAAACGAGGCACTTTGCAGGCTTAGAGATCAAGTGTTGGCAGAAACACTTGAGGGTTTCTAAATTAATCAGCATTGGAACTCTGAAGAATGGTGCGAGACTTTGCGTGTCGGCTGACAAACGGAGGAACGAGTTGATGAAAGAAATGCACCAGTCGCAGTATTCTATATATTCAGGAGATAATAAGATGTATCAGAATATGCCTCCATTGATTGGTGTTATGGAATAAAGAAGGACGATTCCAGGTATGGGATTAGATGTGAATTTGTCAATATGAGGAATTTAGCAAGAGAACAACCAGTTTATTGCAGCCGCTGGACAATTTGGAGTGGAAGTAGAAGCATATAACAATGAACTTTGAGTAAGGATTGCCTTGTTCCCAAGGAGGGAAGGGCACCAATTGGATTATAAAAAACCGACTGACTAAGTCAGCACACTTTCAAAGTTGGTTTATCCACTAAAGAAGTTGGCAGCATTGTACGAGAGGCACATCTACCGGATTCATGGAGTACCGCGGGACGAGAAAACAGAGAGGTCAATCCAGATGTTTGAAGATGTATTGGGATTCCGCGTCTTGGAATTTGGTAGGTCTTGGGAAGACCAAATTACTTTTGGTGAAGTTTTCTCCTACCAGAGGAACAATCAGTTTTGACGGAGCTGGAAATTGAGGCCAGGTACATCAGGTCATTTGAAGTTTAAGACGCGTTGGAATTAGCGTACCAGTTAGCTCTACCAGCTAATCTTGAGAGTGTGCAACGTCTTCTATGTCACAGCTCAGACACTACATTTCGGATTCCGAGTCACGTTTTGAATAATTCAGAGCTGAAGATTGGACTCAACCTTTCAGTGCCAGAGAAACCAGTTGCAAGCATAGTCAGAGATGAGAAGAAAATCAGAATTTGAGCCATCACTTAAACTCCTATTCCTTATCTTTTCTTTTTCCCGTTCTAAACTTGACTGATGCTGCTAAGTTAGCCTAGTTTTGCAAGCTCTCTCTTTAATCAAGCTTGATCATGATGATATTTTATTGGGTGCACCCACTAATATATTGTCTAATCAGGACCGGTGCATGATGGTCTGATCAACCTCGTGTACTTTGGTTCGCTTTTGTATTTTCTACATGGATGATATCATAAACCGTCACATCCACGACTGCCTTGGAAATTCTTATTGTTGGACCTGAGTTACGGGCGCAGTACCCGTACCTGTTTTGATTCTCCTACCTTGCCTTTAATTTCGAGGACAAAATTTTCTAAGGAGGGAAGATTGTGAAATCCATTATTTTTGTAGCAATTTATTTAAATAGAATGTTGTGTTATTAATTAACATTTTCAAAAAATTATTATTATTATTATTATTATTATTATTATTATTATTATTATTAAATATTTTTGGTGTGAAAAAGAATTTCGAAAATTATAACAACTTGGCTTTTTGATTTTCGGACCCAGACCCGAGTTCGAGCCCAGACCCAGGCCTGAGCCCGTTTCCTTCTTTCTCAATTCTGATTATTTTGGTTTAATCTTTAAAAAAAAAATTAATTAAATGTTGGCTGGTCCCGTAGGACCAGCACTCCATCACAGAAATGGTAAACCATTACTTAGTCCCTTCCTATTCTAAACCCCCAACTCCACCTTATAACTCCTCAAACCCTTCATTTCCGTAACTCCCCTCTCCACTCCTATCTTCACGTTCACAGAAGAAGAGATATAACCCACTCTCTCTCCCTCTCTGTTCTCTAGAAACCACTCTCTCTCCCACTCCTCTCTCATGTTATCTCTTCATTGCTCTCAGGGGAAAAGTATTTCCCTCATCCCTTTTTACTCTCAAAAAAAAAAAACAAATCTCTCTCTCTCACCGAGCTCTCCTCTCTGGAGAGGAACCCGTGCCCTAACCCCATTTCCGCGCTCACCCCGAGCCCAACCGGCTCCGCCGCCTTCCCGCGCGGCCAGCCCCGGCCGATCGCCGGCCTCCCTGAGCTCCTCCGCGTGGATCCGAGCCCCGCAACTCTCGTCGGCCCCTCTCCGCGTGCGTCCCTCCGACCACGCGTGCCCTCCGGCGTCCGCCCTTAGCCGGCAGCCCCGCGCACGTCTCCCAGTGCACGCCCGACCCCCCAGCGCCCCTCCGGCCGCGCTGTCCCCGCGGGATCCGCCCCGCCGACCTCCCTCCAGCGCCCTTGGCGCCGCCCCGCGTGGTCTTTCCGGCCGGCGCTGACTGTCGCCCGCCGTCCGGCGACCGTACCTCTCGGTGTGCCCCAGGCCGACCGCCCTGTGCGCGCCCTCCGGCACCGACGCCCCTTTGTCGCTGTCCGATCCACCTCGGCTCCGCCTCCAGCGGCTCTGTCCCGAGCTCCGCTGCCTTCCGCGAGTTTTCCGTGCTTCCCACGGGTTCTGTTTCCGCTGTCTGCACTCTCGGTCGTGGTTCCCGTGGACCGTTGCTTTCCAATTTCGTTCCCGAGTTCTGTCCCGCGGCTCCCCGACCAACGGACATGGGTAATTTCTGTTAATCACAGTAGTTCGTCCCTCCCGTAGAGTCCGTGATGAGAATCGGTCCCCGGTTTCCCTTTGGGAAATCCGGTTAGCTGCGTTATATTTTCGATTATCTACGTTAGCGTATTTTCCTGTGTTTTATCTGCTGGTTTGGTGTGAATTGGTTGGATTATGGATTCCCGGATATTTCGGGAATTATTCGGTGGTGTTGGAATTATTTCTGTGGTGTTGGAAATCATTTCGGTGGATATTTCTGTGGACTATTTTGGGTTGGAAAATATTTGCAGGAATTTGTTGGCGCACTTCCCAGTTTTGGGTTTGTCCCGAAAATAGAGGAAGTGCTGCCCAAATTTTTACAAAAACTATATTTTATTTGATTTCAAAACTGGCTTTCGAAAATGAATTTCTAACTGATTTTCGGGCGACGACCGTACCGGTCTGTGGGCCCTGGCGAAATGCAAACGCACCGGTCCGACCGGACGTTGTGGTATTAGCCGAATTTTGAGGAATGGACCGAGTCTGAGACTCTTAGCTTTTTTTTTAATTATTTTAATTAATATCTAGGCTATTTATTATAGTCATTTAAATTCTGTATTTTATTTAATAATTCAGTCATTTTCTTATTTAATGTAAAAGAAAGATGTATCGGGCATAAGCCCACCCTAGGACCAGTAGCTGTGCCCATGTATTTGTGTAGCGTAGTTTGTTTTCTTTTCTTTTCTGGTGGATGTAAATTTGGGTGGTTTGGATTGATTTCATATTCGTAGTTAGGACGTAATTTACGGCTTAAATACGAGTTTAGCTAAAATAAAAAAAATATTATTAATTCACTGTTTGTCACTAAAAGAAACTATATTTTATATACATATTATGAAAACACAAAGTTTTCCAAAATTGTAATCGATTCTCGTGATTTTCCAAATAATCCAATTAACCGGTTAATCAACGCACGTAGTTGCGACGTAATCGTTAGCTGTAAATAAATACAACTTAAAACCTGACTAGGACAGGTCTACTAGAGATTGCAACTAGCACACTTAGTCTGGTTATTCAAGGATCTAAGTCGAGTTCTCAACTGTAGGAACTCGAAGTTACAACTGACGTTCCTCTTCGGTACCGACTCGTCTATCCAGTCATTCTAAAACAAAGGCAAGTGCAGTTATGTCTATTTGGTAATTTATCTAGTAATTGTTTTATTGCAATTTTAAACCACATTGCTACACGGAACTCTCTCCTAGAGTTCGAATATTGACTCATTGATTGAATCTGATTGACTCGGGATATTGGAGGAGTAGTGTAGCGTCTATGACCAATACCCCTATATTGCATCATTGATTGTGCGAGCTGATTCCTCCTATACACGAGGATAGGCCGGACCGTATCATTAGGATATAATTGAATCATCCCAAGCCGGTCATAGTTCGTTACCTACTCAAATCATATTGTTTTCAATTGTAGAATTGTGAAAAATATTGTTAAAGTATTTCAAATTGTTTAACATTGCAAATTTCAAATTATTATTTGAATTATTGGATATTCGTAATTGTACTTTGCTCCCTCCTGACTGGAGACCCAACATTTTAGGTATCACTGATGAGGCTTTGTTACGCGATCCCAAGACGAGGAATTCGAGATTGCTGAGCTGTTTGCCTAGAGTTTTCTTTTATTCATGATGTATAAAAAAATGCTTTAAGTTGTATCTTTTATTTCATGTAAAAGTTTAATAAAGTTTTAAATTTTTGAATGTTGAGTTGTGACAAATATAGTGTTGTTGTATGGTTACCTGCTACTGAACAGCTTACTGCCGCCGTCTCAACAACGGTGCAGGCTGGGCATGATCCGGTTCGACCCAATTAGTTGGGATCGGGTCGTGACACCACACTTGGCAATTAAGGATGTGAAATATATCGTTGAAGAACATAGAACTTGTGGTCGTTACTGCAGAAAGTGCAGACTAACATAAAATGACGCACGAAAAGGAGGAGATCAAAAGCTGTAACAAGTAAAGTTGTGTTTTGGATGTTCTACTCTTGTAAGCTCTTTGTTCACAAAGCAAGATATAATGAATACATAACAATTATCGAGTTTATAACTCTTGTATGCTCTATACTTGAGTTACGAACTCGATACTTGTTCTGTATTCTTTAATTATAGCTTGCTTTGTGAACAAAGAGTTTACAAGAGTTCTTTTTCAAAGCACAACTTTACTTGTTCCAGCTTAGAGCCCCTCATTTTCGTGTGTCAGTTCATGTCGGTCTTCACTTTCTGCAGTAACTTTCTCCAATTAACCTCCATCCCTTGGCAATGATGATACGCCAACCTATCTTGATTCTATTATTATAGTAGATGATGACTTAGTATTATATTATGTGGGTTCATCTTGATTCTGTTATATCCTTCAGATACTATATTCGATAAGAACATATACTATACCATATGTACAGAACATAGATGATTCACACTAATGTATGCTAGAATGAATTTTGGGTTGTGTTCTGAGCCATCCGTTCTCACACTTAAACAGATATGAATTAGTACTGTGTGTCAATCTTTGTTTTTGCATTTTCGGCGAACCCAGGGATTGGATTCTGTATTTTGTATTTTAGATTCTGTATTTTGGCTCCAGCTCCTGCTCCAGCTCCAGCTCCATTTGTATTTATCTACGGTACGACATGGTGATCAGGACATAGTCCCTGCCGTCATTCGACTGGCGAGGCAGAAACTATGTAGCCGTAGATGAAGTTTACTGTCCTCCGACCCTCATTCCTCGGCAATGATGATACAACAACCTATCACTATATCTGTTACTAATAGATGATGTCTTAGTATTACATTATGTGGGTTCATCTTGATTCTGTTATATCCTTCAGATACCATATTCGATAAGAACATATACTACACCATATGTACAGAACATAGATGATTCACACTAATATATGTTAGAATAAATTTTGGGTTGTGTTTTGAGCCATCATTTCTCATACTTGGCAAAAATTGAATATTCTGTATTTTATCTGCTTTCGAAAATGTACTCAAACGAGATGATGGTTCCTTTAGTTAGCTTGCTTATGTTACAATTATATTCTTTGTGAATATCGATCTTACCTGATGGCACCCATGACCCAAGCAGCGATACATCGTTTGAGGGAAACACTGAATGCTGAGGTGGCTCCTTCTACTATTAAGGAGGAAGTGGCACCGGTAGCTAATGAGACCGGGAGTTCTATTCATCCAGCACATGCAGTAGACTGCATCTCTCCTGGCGTCGTTGATCCCACTTATTCGAAGTGGTTGCGTGATCGTATCACTGAGCATTTGCGTGAGCTGCGTGGTTGTCATTAGCTATTAGTACTTATTTGTATTGGACTATTTGTATTGGGTTGTGTTTGTATTAGACTACATACATGAATTAGTACTGTGTCAATCTCTGGATTGTATCTCCAGCTCCAGCTCCAGCTCCATTTGCATTCTGGATTCTGTATTTTGTATTTTAGATTCTGTATTTTGGCTCCAGCTCCAGCTCCATTTGCATTAATCTATGGTACGACATGGTGATCAAGACATAGTCCCTGCAGCCATTCGACTGGCGAGGCAGAAACTGTGTAGCCGTAGATAAAGTTGACTATCCTCCGAACCTCATCCCTCGGCAATGATGATACGACAACCTATCACTATATCTTTTAGTAGTAGATGATGTCTAGTATTACATTATGTGGGTTCATCTTGATTCTGTTATATCCTTTAGATACTAGATTCAATAAGAACATATACTACACCATATGTACAGAACATAGATAATTTACACTAATATATGCTAGAATGAATTTTGGGTTGTGTTCTGAGCCATCCGTTCTCACACTTGGCAAAAAATCGAATTTTCTGTATTTTATCTCCTTTCGAAAATGTACTCAAATGAGATGGCACCCGTTCTCACAGATGGCACCAAAGACCCGAGGATCTCGCTTGAGGGAGGCACAAATGGCTGCTCCAGAGTGCAGTTCTACCGAGAGAGCCGCTCCAGAAGTAATTCCTAAAGCCGAGAGAGCTATGAAAGAGGAGGTGGCACCAGAGGGCAGTTACACTGGGAGTTCCAATCATCCATCTCCTCTGGATATTGATCTGGCTGCCGTGGATCCAACTTTTGTGCGCTGGCTGAGGGAGTTCTATCTGCCCCAGCATAGACGACAGTAGATACATATATTGACTGGATTTGTTTCCAGAAGACTTATTTCTCACAACCATTTAATGGATATTTTTTTGATGGATATATCTCCTTGGATATTGTGATATATTTGTTTTGACGGATATATCTTCTTTGGATATTGGGATAGATATTTATTTTTTTGGTGTGTGATGTATATTGGTTTGTGTGATGTGTGATACATATTGTGAGTATTGGTTTGTGTGATGTGTGATGCTATTGTGATGTTCCGAGAGGCTGAGAAGACGACCGATTATTTTTGGTCTATTCTAGATTGTATGTGCGTGCCGGTGTTGAGTGTTCCACCGAAGGGGTCGGCGAACCCAGGGATTAGATTCTGTTTTGTGGATTGGATTTTGTATTTTGGATTGTACATTTGCATTCTGGATTCTTTTTTTTCATTTAGCGACGTTTATATTTCTCGCTGTTAGCGAGTATAATAGGTCGCTAGAATGTCGCTAAATTGTTGACGTGGCAAATAATCTGATGCACCACATCGCCGCAAAAACGTCGCTAATGTGTCGCTAATCGACGCCATGAGAAAACATCGCAATAACCACGCTATTTAGCGACGTTATTAGCGCGCTAACACGTCGTCATAGCAACGTTTTCTCGATTAGCGATACGCATTTTTTGTCGTTTCCAAAACGTCACTGAAAACATCGTAATTTAAGTTAGCGACATTTTGGCCGAGATTAGTGACGTTTTGGAACGTCGCTAATCTGAAATTTTTTGTAGTGACTGATGCCAGTAGGAGATTGGACATCAGGTGGTACTTTTCTACTTCTTCTAGGCGTGTTGGCTTAATTCTGCCTGCACAAGCCAGATTGAGGACAATGTAAGTGAAAACATATAAATATATCATGCAATTTTTATCCAAAGGATAAGTTGTATTCATGTTTCCAAGCAACTACGTTCCGAATGAGTTGCATGGAGGAATGATAAGCTTAATGTTAGCACCGACAAATTCGCCAATTTTGATTTTTTCGATTCAGGTAAGTATCTCTTTATTACAAACTCTGTTATTACCTTATTCAACATTACATCATTACTGAAAACTGTTTATTGCTTGCTTGTAAGGTGGCTATCACAATAACATAGAAATACTTCACTTATGCCACTTTCTTAGGGCTACTATGGCAGCTGGTTACATTCTCTATGAGCAGCATATGAGGATAAACTTTCATGCTCCCCCTCTATAGCTCTCAAG